>SRLM01000177.1:176484-208223 GCA_015708895.1 Populus ilicifolia | reverse complement strand
ATATCTGGAGTTTTAGAAGTCGAAATGAGCTGAATTTTTTACATAAGAAACCTGAAACAATTTTTTAGAACTTTCATGTTTTCAAGTGGCTCTAAGTTTAACGTCATCAATGACGTTTTGGGCAGACAAGAGAAGATAAGGATTGTCACCAAGTCAAGGGTTGGCCATCTACTCATCAATTAGTCATCAAATCAATAGTTCCCAATTTTGGCCTATAAAAGGAGGCATTTGCCATGCATTTAGGCATCTTGTTGTCCAGATCAAGATCATGCTCTTGTTTTCTCTCTTTGTATTCTTTATGCTTTGTTTTCATTAATATCAAGTTTATGCCTTTCATTTCCTTTCCTTTCCTTAGTGAACTTTTATGTTCTTATTTTGTTTAGCTATTTTCCTTTCTTTCATTATGTCTAGCTAAGTTCATTATGTCAAGGTGAAAAGGTTACACTAATGGTGTAAGAATAAGTATGGTATAAACTTAATATGGACTTTAATGTTTAATACTAACATGTTTTATATTTGTTATTTTGTTCACTATTTAATACTTTGCTTGTTAAATGATTAATTTTGATTTATGTTGTATAACAATTGGTACAACAAATGCTTGGCACTTTCATAGCTCATAATGTATGGTATAACTGACACCTGAGCTATGAAAGGAACTTGATTTGTTGTTAACATAAGTTATAATCATGAATGCTTGACGAAATTTACAAGTATTAGCATTAATTAAATAAGATGACTAATGTAATCATGTTGACAATCTATAATATGGAACCTCCTTTATGTGTGGATTCCAATTGAACAATAAAAGTGCATACTATACTTGTTTGACATACCATTAGTGGAACCTCTAACCTTGACATTTGTTATTATCATTGTTTAATCCTTACTTTAATATTTCATCTCAAAGTTCTCATCTTCTTCTTTTTCTTTATTATTGTTGTTATTACTACTACTACTACTACTAGTACTATTATTATTGTTGTTGTTGTTGTTGTTGTTGTTGTTGTTGTATTATTGTTATTTATAATTTGTACAATAACCTCCCTGTGGTTCGACCCCGGTCTTGCCGGGTTATTTATTACTTCGACACTCCTGCACTTGGAAGAAGACATTAATCTCTTTGTCATGTCAAATAGCTATGGATATGAGATCAAAGATGGGTGGTACATGTGCACCCCTTTTTAGCCATATGATCTCAAGAACGATCAACATCCTCCAACGCTATCATTTTTCTAGTTGAATTTTACTTGAACATATAAATTTGTAATGAATATTTGGCTTTTATATTAAGATAATTTATTTTTTCATATTTGAATTTTATACAATAAATAATTTAAGCATTTTATACAATAAATTATTTTTATTATTTTCTTTTTTTGTTCAATAAATAATTTTTTAAATATATATATATTTTTTAATTATTACGAATAGAGTTACTGACAAACTTTGTTCATCATTACATTCTAGAGAGTTGAAAAACATTAATGCATATGCCATTTCAACTATTTTATCACTGAATAATTCCTTCAATATTTTATAGAGGGTTTGGAATAAAATTACTCCACATGCCACTGTTAATCATCAAAGAAATAATTGTCTGTATATTCCAATGGAAAAAAAAATAGCTTCTATTTTCTGTTTGTAAAACCATCATTTGTTTTACTAATATTAATGAAATTATTGATGAGAGGAATTTACTCACAGACTGTGTCCGTCTATAAATTAATTGGTAAAATTCATGCTGATGAAATGATAGAGTAAATACCGATAAAAAATTTCATCAACAAAATTGTTAAATATAGCAGTCTTAAGAATCTTAATATCACTCGTGGTTTGCGGATCTTCTGGTTAAATTCATACGCACACTCATACTTACAGTGCGACAATCAGAGACCCCTCCCGCGGTTCATCATTGAGCTCTGTACAGTTCAAAACTTAGTCGGTGAAATCACACCTTGAAGAGCTTCAAAGCATTTCAAGAGCATATTACTTGTGTATCTTTCAATTCCATGCCAAGTAAGAGGTGATGATGAGGAAGTAAGAAAGCTAATTGTGAGAATACATACAAATAGAAAATGATATATAAATCACAGAAAGTTTATTTGAAGAAGTAAGAAGAAGCTCCTAAAGGTAACACAACTGGAGGAGGTTATGCATACAAGAAAGCTAAGTGATTAATCACTAGGTCTTTAAAACGGAAATGGTTTTCCCTTAGGGTAATCGATATAAACCCTCCCCTTGTAGCGTTGAGCTGCCTCGTTGCTGTCGACAACTTCTGTTGCAGGAACTTTAGTAATATGTGGGATGAGCATAGGGAACCTTCATAACTGGCATAACTGGTGGCCACCTCTTGGCCCGCCCGAATTGCTCTTCAATGGCTGCGAAACCCTCCTGCCCAATCTTAACAAGACGATCTGCCTGACGTGCCATGTTAACTACAATTAATCAACACACAAAGACAAGTAGCTGTTTATAGGTTTTGTTGGTTTTCTTTCTTTGGCTTAATATGGAGGAGCCAAGCCATTCTTTACATAGAGGAAAGGTTTGGTTGACAACAGCTGTGAAATGAATTGTTAGACAGTACTCCTTTTTGTAAATAAAAGCACCCAACATTTGTGTACGATAAAAGTAACCATTGCAGAGAGAAAAATCAATAGCTTTTCTTCATCTTATCACAACTGACGATAAAAACATCATAAAATGAAAAAAAGATAGTTTATTAATATCATATTTAAACACAAAATAGTAAAAACTGTTAGATTTAAATGTGTTCAATGCTTAATCAACTTTTTATATAAGAGAAACTTTTACTGGTTTTTTTGTTGTCCGATCACCATCGATGACAAAGCCATCACCAAGAGTTCATTATTATCGACTTTGGATTGGAATTGAAAGTTCAAAATACTTAGTAAACTGAAAAATAAGGGACGCAAACACTGCTCATTAACAACTGTTGTCAGCCAATCATCAGAGCCACTTTTGGATTTGTGTTGGGCATAAATGAGAATATCAGATCATGTGATTAAAGAAAATAAAAGCTTCCCTGCTTTTGGACTAATGCTGTTTCTACCGGTCAGGAATCAAGTCAGGTCCGAAATTAGGAGTAGCAAAAACACCAAACCTTCTCGAAAGCAAATTATGAAAGAAGATTCCTTCTGTTATCTAATCTGAAAAATCTCAGTTTAATTATGTGACGGTGTTGCAGTTTCTAATTAATGGCAATAAGCACAATCGTACGCTAGTATTATCTGAACTTGATCTCGGCATTGGATAACATCAAGCAATGTTTGTTCAAGAACAGCAAGCAACTGTTGTCTCGGAACCTCATATGTAAACAAAAGGGAAACTTACCGAATCCCAGTCCAAAAAACTATAAAAGAATAGAATTATGTTCTTAATTAGCACAAATGGCCTTCAGTACATTTGAATAACGCTTCAGTACTTAGTGGCACGAAGGTTCTCTCTAGTGCCAAGTTCAATTATTGTCAAATTGATTCCTTCCAACTTGTTTCCTAGAATCGATGAGACTTAAATTTCTTTGTGAATCTGATTCCTTATAACGAAACTTTTCCTTTCCAATTTGTTTTTCATAATCTGTATTTTTATTTTTTTTGCTTTAACTGATCTTGATTCTCTCCCAAACTTGATATCTTTATTTCTTACTCTAGTTAACTTCATGACGAAATCAATGTGACGCAACCTGCCCACCTCATCCTAACAAAAAAATCTATTTACATCTCAAATCCGAATAAACGAGTTGCTTGAATTAAACCCCAATATAATATTGAAGGAATAATAGAGAATGGAATTTTGGTCAAAAAGTTGCCTCAGATTCTATTTTTCGACATAGACAAATTGACCATATAATAATAATAAATATAATTGTGTATGAAAATTAATAACAGTAATAATTTAAGAAAATTTTTTTCAACCAACAAAATTTGAACAAAAAAGAATCCAGTGCAACCTAAAAAGGATATGGGAGAAGTAATTTATCTACTGAAAATAAAAATCTATAGAGATAGATCTAGAAAATTACTTTAATTATCTCAATCTATATATATAGATAAAATATTAAAATAATTTAGCAGCTTTATCATTTTATGGGTTGTTATTGCTATCTTCCTCAGGGTTTTAGCTAGAACTAGGTAGCTAGTACTAGGTGTTGTTATTGATAATTATAGGGTTGTTACATGGTTGTTTGTTTTTAGGTGTTGAAGGTTAATTTCTAAGCAACCTATGGTTAGTTCTAGCCAGTTGTAAAGACCGGTCTAGTTCTCCACCATATCATTCATTCTTTTACATTTTTATGGCAAGTCAAAGTAAAAGTAAGACTAAGAAGGGGATCATGTTTCAAGATTGAGATTTCAGGTTAATTGAGTTGAAAGCAATATTTTGGTTCTTGTTAAATTGGATTGTAGGATTAGGATCTCAAGTTAACTGAGCTAAAGACAAAGACTAAGGTTCTAATTAAAGAGGGGTCTCTAAATTGATATTTTAGGTTGTCATTTTGGTTTTGGTTAAAGAGAATCGCTTGATTAAAGAACTGAAATTGAAAGGATTGATTGAAAGGACAAAGAGATGGCCAAACTGAAATTGAAAGGATTGATTGATGAATCTAAGAACTGAAATTGAAAGGACAAAAAGATGGCCAAACTTAGAAAACAAATGTTAGTGCAGTCCAAACCAGAACATTGTTCAGTGATTGGGTCATATCTGAAGCTGTAGATCTTAGATTTAGGTCTATTTTATATAGATGGAAAGGTAAGAGAAGGGCCTACAACTTTCATATGGAGCCCAAGATTTAGAAAGGCTATTTTCAATTTCAAATTAGAGCAACAACAAAGAAGTCTGAATTTGTCCTCTAACCCAAGCACTGTTTAGTTTTTGAGCCATATCTGAAGTTCTAGAAGTATAAATGACCTCAATTTTTTACACAAGAAAGTTGAGATAATTTCCTACAACTTTCATATTTTAAGTGGTTCTGATTTTGACATTATCAATGACGTTTTAGGTAGACAAGAGAAGATAATGATTATCACCAAGTCAAGAATTGATCACCCATTCATCAATTAGTCATCAAATCAATAGTTCCTAATTTTGGCCTATAAAAGGAAGCATTTGTCATGCATTTAGGCATCTTGGTTTTCAAATCATGATCATGCTCTTGCTTTCTCTCTTTGTATTTTTTGTTATGTATATGTTTTGCTTACATTAATATCAAGTTTATACCTTTCATTTCCTTTCATTTACTTAGTTAACTTTTATCTTATTTATGTTCTTATTTTGTTTATTTATTTTTCTTTCTTTCATAAGGTTTAGCTAAGTTTATTATGTCAAGGTGAAAAGGTTACAATAATTGTGTAAGAATAAGCATAGTTTAAACTTAATATGGACTTTAATGTTTGATACGAACATGTTTTGTATTTGTTATCTTGTACACTTTTTAATACTTGTTAAATGACTAATCTAGATTTATATTGTATAACACTTGGTACACAAATACTTGGTACTCTCATAGCCATACTATATAGTATAACCGATACATAAGCTATGAAAGGACTTGATTTATTGTTAACATAAGTTATAATCATGAATGTCTGACAAGATTTACAAGTATTAGTATTAATCGAATGCGATGTCTAATGTAATCATGTTAACAATTTATAATCTAATTGGAAACTCCTTTGTGCGTGGTTTTCAAATTGAATAATAAGAGTTTATACTATACTTATTTGACATACCATTAGTGGATCTTCTAACTTTGACATTTATTGTTATCATTGTTTAATTCTTACGTTAATCTTCCATCTCAAAGTTCTTATCAACTTTTTCTTCTTCCTCCTTTTTCTCTTTATGATTATTATTATTATTATTATTATTATTATTGTCACTATTATTGATGTTGTTGTTGTTACTATTTTTATTATTTGTATAATTAACCTCTTTATGGATCGATCCTGGTCATGCCGGATTATTTATTACTTCAATACTCCTACACTTGGGAGAAAATATCATTCTTTTGGTCGTCTTACCAAGCAATTGAAAAAAACAAACTTGTTTTACGTATAAATAGGTGGTTTCCCTACACAAAAAGAAAAAAGAGTTTTAGGGTAGAGAGCATTAGCAAAAAAAAACAAAAGAAAAAGGAGTGAATTAGTTAAAGAGGCTAACAAAAGATCACAAGAAACAAACCTTTTATCTCTAGAAAAAAAGCAAAAAAAAAAAAAAAATGACCTCTACCCATTCCATCTTCCATGCATTTATCATCTTCAATCTTTCCTATACTTATCTCCTTCTTCCTCAAGGTCCAAAAAAAAAAGAAGCCTAGCCCCATTATACTAAAACCTAGCAGCCAGCAAAGAATACCTTTTTTTTCCTAAACCCACTACCTTTTGTTTTTTCCTTTACACTAGTACCAACCCAAACTTGTCTCACTCCCCCAGCCTTTCTACCAATTAACTCTTGATCAATCCTTTCTAATAGAAAGGGGCATATGTGTTATAAATTTATTGACATTGCTTGACAAAAACAAAGACATTGTTTATGTTGTAGAGTCTAGCTTTAGAGTTAATTTCGACTAGACCATAATAGTAATCTACTTTGATTCCTTTGTAAGTTGTGTCGTACCAATAACATTTGAATAAAATCACTCTATTATGCTCTCTCTGATATTGCAATTCAACGACATCTTCTAATATACCATAATAGTCAACTTCAAACTCATTACAAGTCGATCCTTTAATACAAACACCACTATTATGTCTTTCTTTCATGCCCGTATTCTTCAGTATGAAAGATATATCCATTGACAAAATACCCATTGTAGCACTTCACTTTTCTTTCAGGACCCAAGCTTAGTAAAAATAATAAAATACTAGCATTCCTTCATATTTGATAAACCTTGTACATCAAATACAATAATGAACAGTACATGAAAATTTTGTAACAAAATAAAGTATCATGATAGATAATAAGTTTGTGATAGTACATACATGTATTTTGAACCACGTGGCAAATT
Source organism: Populus ilicifolia (assembly GCA_015708895.1). NCBI lineage: Eukaryota > Viridiplantae > Streptophyta > Magnoliopsida > Malpighiales > Salicaceae > Populus > Populus ilicifolia. Next base: position 201,199 of record SRLM01000177.1, on the reverse strand, counting down.
GTTCATTGGCATGACAAAAAGATTGATGTTTTCTCCCAAGTACATGAGTGTCGAATTAATAAATAATGCAATACAACTAGGGTCATACCATAGGGAGGTTAATTGTATAAATTATAGATAACAATAATACAACAAAAACAATAACAACAACAATAGTAAAAATAATAATAATAAAGAAGGAGAAGAAAAAGTTGATGAGAACTTTGAGATAGAAGATTAACGTAAGCATTAAATAATGATAACAACAAATATCAAGGTTAGAGGATCCACTAATGGTATATCAAACAAGTATAGTATAAACTCTTATTATTCAATTGGAAACCACACACAAAGAAGGTTCCAATTAGATTATAAATTGTTAACATGATTGCATTAGTTATCTTATTCAATTAATGCTAATACTTGTAAATGTTGTCAGACAATCACGATTATAACTTATATTAACAACAAATCAAGTTCCTTTTATAGCTCAGGTGTTGGTTATACCATATAATATGGGCTATGAAAGTGTCAAGAATTTGTTGTACTAAGTGTTATATAACATAAATCTAGATTAGTTATTTAAGTAAAGTATTAAAGAGTGAACAAGATAACAAATACAAAACATGTTAGTATCAAACATTAAAGTCCATATTAAGTTTACATTATACTTAATGCATGACAAATGCTTCCTTTTATAGGCCAAAATTAGGAACTATTGATTTGATGATTAGTTGATGAGTGGGTGGTCAACTCTTGACTTAGTGATAATCTTTATCTTCTCTTATCTACCCAAAACATCATTGATAATGTCAAAATTAAAACCGCTTAAAAACATGAAAGTTGTAAAAAATTGGCTTAGCTTTCCAAGAAAAAAACTAGAGATCATTTGGACTTCTAAAACTCTAGATATGAGTCAAACACTGAATAGTGTTCGAGCTGTAGGACAGATTCAAACTTCTTCATGGTTGCTACAATTTTGATTTGGATTGCACCAGCATTTCTTTTCTAAGTTTGGCCGTCTCTTTAATAAAGTTTATACTATATTTGTTTGACTTACCATTAGTGGATCCTCTAACCTTGACATTTGTTGTTATCATTATCTAATCCTTACATTGATCTTCCATCTTAAAGTTCTCATTAACTTCTTCCTTTTCTTCTTCCTTTTTCTTCTTTTATTATTATTATTATTATTATTACTGCTGCTATTGTTGTTGCTTATAATTTATACAATTAACCTCGTTGTGGTTCGATCCTGGTCTTGCGGGGTTATTTATTACTTCGACACTCCTGCATTTGGGAAAAGACATCAATCTTATGGTCGTGTCAAGTTTTTGGCACCATTGCCGAAGATGTAAGTTCTTATGCAAATTATAGTATTTATTTTACTTTCTCTTTCACTTTTCTTGTATATAACTTTGTTTTTTTCTCTTATTTCTTCTTCTTTTGTTTTCTTCTTCCTTTTATTATATTCTTACATATGCATGAGAGTGTGGTCATGTATATTAAGTGGTAGACTTTGTAGGGTATTCTCTTTATTTTCAAAAAATATGATTGAAGAAGATAATCAATTACTTCGTAATGAGAATAGTCATGTTAGAACACTTAGACTACATGAATCCCACAAGAATAAGTGCACCATCATGCATAGTTTTTCCTCTTGATGCATCTCATTTTAATTTTAAGCCAAACATTATTCAACTTTTACCTTCTTTTCATGGCTTAAATTTAGAAAATCCATACTTGCATTTAAGGAAATTTGAAGAGGTCTATAAGACCTATAATGACTCAAATTGTAGCATGAACACCATCAGATTAAGCTTTTTCCTTTTTCATTAAAAGATAAAGCTAAAACATGTCTACAAAATTTGAGACCAGGATCCTTTCATGCTTAGGATGAAATACAACAACAATTTTTAAAGAAGTTTTTTCCATATCACATAACAAACTCTTTTAAAAGATAAATCACCACTTTCACTAAAAAATCAAGAGAAACATTTTACTAATGTTAGGATAGGTATTGAGACTTGCTTAACATTTGCCCTTATCATGGTTTTGAAACATGGAGATTGGTTTCATATTTTTATGATGGGTTAACACCTAAAGATAAGCAAATGGTTGAATTAATGTGCAATGAAACTCATCCTCATACATCTAGTAGAGGTATGTGCAAAGATAAAAACCCTAATGAAGCAATAAAGTACTTAGACTTGTTAGCTAAAAATGCTCAAAATTGAGACACCGCGGGTACTTATGAGACACTGAGTATAACTCATCCTCATACATCTAGTAGAGGTATGTACAACTTTAGGAAATATTATGAACTCCAAGCCAAATTTGCATTTTTAGCTAAAAAATTCAGGGCACTAGAATTGAAAAAGATTGGTCAATTAAAATCTATTGAAAACATTATGTGTCAAATATGTGAAACAAATAAACACTCAACCAATAACTGTCCAACCTTGCTTTCTTTTAAGGAATGTCTTCATGAATATGCTCATACTCTAAACAATTTTTAAATGGTCAACTACAACCCATACTCGCAAACATACAACTCTGGTTAGAGAAATCACCTAAATTTCAATTGGAAGAGTGATAATAACAATGTACAAACTTCACAACCACCATTTTAAGCACACTATAATTTCTAAAATTCTCATCAATATGCACCTCCTTATGCTCTACCTCCTAGAAGAAATCTTGAGGAAACATTGCATGTATTCATTGAAAAGTAAAATACAATCAATACTTTACTTGCTCAAAACATGACAAATTTTAAAGATACTCTTGCAAAATTGACATCTGCTCTTAGTTTTCAAGAGAAAGGTAGGTTTCCATCTCAACCATAATAAAATTCCAAAGGGCAATACAATGTAAATGCAAATAGTTCTGAAGTTAACTCATGGATCAAGTCAAATCAATAACTACTCTTTGCAGTACTAAGGTTATTGAAAAATCTAGTCTTCAACCTTATGAGAAAGATGATAAGTCAATCTCGAAGGATAAGGAAGGGGCTGAATTTGAAAATTGCAAAGAAAAGACTAATTCCCTGTCAACACTTCCATTTTCTCATGCTATGACGAAACAAAGTAAAGTTAAAATCCTTGAAACCTTCAAAAAGGTAAGGATCAATATGCCTTTATTGGATGCTATTAAACAAGTTCCTTCTTATGCTAAATTTTTGAAAGATCTGTGCACTACAAAGAGAAAACTCAATGTGAAAAAGAAAGCTTTTTTAGCCGAACAAATAAGTACCATTTTTCAGAACAATAATGCTTTGAAATATAAAGACTCTGGTTATCCTATAATTTCTTACTTTAATGGAGAACATAAAATTGAAAGAGCCTTACTTGATTTTAAAGTAGTGTGAATTTACTTCTATATTCAGTTTTTCAAAGTCTTAATCTAGATGAGTTAAAACCAACTTCTATAACTCTTTTACTTGCTGACAAATCTATAAAAGTGCCTAGAGGAATAGTCGAGGATATGTTGTACAAGATAATAAATTCATTTATCCTGTGGATTTTATTGTCTTGGACACACAACCTATTGAAGCATGTAATTCATTTCTTGTTATTTTAGAATGTTCATTTCTTGTAACTTCTAATGCATTGAATAATTGTAGGAATAGAGTGATGAAGTTATCATTTGAAAACATGACATTGAAGATGAATATTTTCAACATTTACAAGCAACCTAGAGATGATAATGAATTACAAGAAGTAAATCATATTGAGGAATTAGTTTATTATCAACTTGAATCTACTCTAAGTAAAGGAATTAGTTTATGATCAACTTGAATCTACTCTAAGTAAAAATGAGTTGGATGAATCTTAAGATTTATAAATGATTTATTCTTAGGAAGAAATCATGGATGAAAAATGCACCAAAAATATTGATGCGGATCTTTTGTCAAAACTGACAACAGATTTAAGATCCGACATCACACCAATCAATGATTACTTTCTTGATGAATTCCTTACTTTCTCTTAGTCCAATGCCTTGGTATGATAAAAATCTCTATTTTCTTGCTTCATGATTTTTGCTAGCTTACTAGAGTATAGAAGACAAAAGAAAATATTGAGCAATGAGCAAAACTTTTATTGTGATGACCCTAACTTATTCAAATATTATCCTAATTAAATATTTTAAAGATGCATTCCTGACAATGAGGTAAGTAGTGTCATTAAACATTGTCATTCTGAAGCATGTGGGAGTCATTTCTCATCAAAAGAGACAACTGAGAAAAATTTTTAAAATAGATTTTATTGGCCGACAATGTTCAAGGACACACATACATTATGCAAAACTTGTGAAAATTGTCAAAAAGTTGATACTAGTCAAAAAGTTTTGTTTTATAATTCTCAACTCCATTTATTCCCTAAAGATCTAAGATCAAGATAGAGTAGTCCATTTATTGAGAAACATATGTATCCTTATGAGGCTTTTGATATTGAGAATCCTAGTAATGACAATGTTTTCAAGATAAATGGACATCATTTGAAAGCTTACTTTGATAATTTTTCAAGTGAAAATGAATCCACTGGTTTGAATGATCCTATAGATAAAGGTTGATTATTTTGTTTTTCTAACATTGTTTTTGTGTTTTGCTTCTTTTTTTTGTGACTCTTGGTTTACTAGTCTCTCTCACCCTGATTAAATAGCAGATAACGGTACTACGTGACTCTTAAGTCAGTTCTTTCAGTTTCCAATGATAATTGATATTTGTGTATATATTTGTCCAATTTCTTATTCCTTCTCTTCTCTTTATATCTCTTTTCCACTTCTCATTTTAAAAAATGGACACCACTCTTGAAAAATTAAAGAAGTATTTTCTCGCTTTGCCTTAAAATACGATTACAAAAATTTACCGTGCTAGGTGTGCAAGATTGAGGTTGTTAATAAACCATGAAATTCCTGAAGAGATTCATTTGTTAATTGAAGCAATGGTTCAATTATCAAGTGAGTCTTCCAATTCTTTCATTTCACGCATGCTTGGAACAGGTAAAAGCACTGTTGCAAAGAAACGTCATGCAAAACAACTGAAAGTCTGTCATCGATGTGCCAAATGCACTTGCAATGCACAATGTCGATCTTTAGGAATGGTATCTATAAACCATGAAGATAAAATATCATTCATTGAGGATGACCTAAGTAAGGGGTCTTTAGATAATCTTCTATTGACTTTTGAGACGCATCCTAGTAGAGATGTGCATTGTACAATTTATGATTTATGACTACTATTCCATAAAGAACATGCTCAATATAGTCTTTGGAATCTGACTAAAAAAGACATTGTTTGTCGGTTTTTATGAAAACTATATTGGAAGCCTACCCCCGACCCATAGAGGGCGTTTAAGTCGTTCTTGGACATAAAACAAAAGGAAGATGTGATTCACAATCACAATTGCAATTTGAGTCTTAATTTGTAAAAACTTGTGTTTTTTGGTTTTATTAATAACATAATATTTGTGTTTTGTTGTTTCTATATTTGTTTAAATGTATTTAAGGTTTGTTAGTATTTGTTATTTCAAGTAATGTCTTCTATACTTTATCTTTCTACTTGAGGATAATATCTCATTTTAGCTGGGGGGAAAGAGTAGTAGTTGACAAGAAAGAAAATTTAACTAACTATGTTTTTCATTTTATAAAGCATGTGCAAAATTATTTTTATTAGGATGATAGAGTAAATGAGCTCTTTTGTTAAAGTGACTCTTGAGAAGCATCTTAGTAACAATTATGAACAAGGTCTATTATAATATTTCTTGAAATATTCTGGTTTATAAGCTCTCACTTTAGTATCACTTAATTCTGCTCATACTTATATAACACGTATTCTTAAACCTTAATTTTCACACACACACTTTAACATATGATTGTGGGTTGCACATTGGATTATTACATTATTTATGTTCTTTTGTTAAAGGTAACAACTACGGGAAAGGGATAGTATATACTTTGAAAAAAAAAGAGCAAAAAAATAAATGATGATAATAAAAATATAGATAAGTATAGTTTCACAACCTCCCTAACTTAAGCAATTAAGCCCGAAGGGGTGTTTTAACACCTAAAACCTTAAAGTCAACTAACTTGGAAGCTATTGGTCCAACGCTTGTTACATGAGTTAAGGAGAAAAGCTTAAGAAAATCAAACATTGCACTATCTATGTATTAGTATCGGCAACCCGGGTTAATAAGCTCATAAGGGTGTATTAACATCTAATGCCCTTAGGTCAACTAGTCTAGGAGTCATTAGCCAAAAGCTCGTTACATGAGTTAAAGATGCATAGTGTTTTAAGTTGTATGTATATATATTAAAAAAAAAGAAAAAATAAAGAAAAAATAATAATCCTAATCCAAGGAAGTTAACGTTAAATATTAGAACAAAAACTTTGTTTTCTTACAAGAAAAGCCCTATAACTATATATTGATATATTGAACATAAAAGAAAGGTTTATTAGTATCTTGTTTAAGAGGTATTGAGCAGATATATAAATTTAATGAGAGTTTGTTTATTTGGATAGATTAATGAAAGTTGAATGATGAATACCTTGCTTTATGAAATTTACAAATTATTTTTCTATTTTAACATTTTGATTACTAGGGACTAATAAGCTGATTGGGGGGTGATTTGCACTTAAAAATACATTTTTATCAAGGTTTTATATCATTATTTTGCACTTGAAGTATCAATAACTCCTTAACTAAAGTATGTTTAAAATAACATATCTAATAATACAAGATACCTTCAATTTATGGTAAATGTTCATTTTAAATACAGGCCTATCACAAAAATAAAAGAATTGATTGATAAATTTAAGAATTGAAATTGAAAGGACAAAGAGATAGCCAAACTTAGAAAAGAGATGTTGGTGTAGTCCAAACCAGAACGTTGTTTGGTCATTAGGTCATAGTTGGAGATGTAGATATTGGATTTAGGTCTACTTTATATGGATGGAAAGTTAAGAGATAGGCCTATAACCTTTATATGAGCCTAAGATTTAAAAATGTCATTTTCAAGTCCAAATTATAGCAACAACAAAGAAGTCTGAATCTATCCTATAACCTATGCACTATTTAGTGTTTGGCCTATATTTGAAGTTCTAGAAGTCCAAATGACCTCCATTTTTATTTTCTAAAAAGCTGAGACAATTTCTTACAACTTTCATGTTTTTAAGTGATTCTAATTCTGATGTTATCAATAATATTTTGAGCAGATAAGAGAAGATAAGGATTGTCACCAATTCAAAAGTTGGCCACCCACTCATCAGTTAGTTATCAAATCAATAATTCCTAATTTTTTCCTATAAAAGGAGACATTTGTTATGCATTTAGGCATCTTGATCTCTAGATCAAAATCTTGTTCTTGCTTTCTTTTTTTGTATTTTTGTAATGATGATATAAAACCTTGATAAAAATGCACTTTTAAGTATCAATAATTCATCTTATAATCTAAAGATTTAGTATTTGGTCAGGTGTGAGTTATTAGACAATAAATATAGTCGATGTTGCCTACAAGGTTTTGAAAATTGTATGAGTTTGTGATATTATAATAGATAAATAGTATATTTATAACAAAGTTTAAGTAGTATATATACTTATTGAATAAAAGGTCTCAATTCATTGCAATTAAATAATATGTAATTATGTGCTTGTTGAAACTCTATTTCAAACAAATAACTTCCCCTTACAGCATTTTTAGGTGTGGGTCATTCAAGATTGGAGAATATTGACAAGTTCCCACTTGAAGGCACTTCACCACCATCATTATGTCGTGGAACGTTGTTGATTCTTGTTATCAAATGAGGCTTGAAATAGTACAAGATAAATGTTGAGATCTTCTCAACAATATAGGTCTCATATATCGAAGCCTCAACACGCGCCTTATTTTTAACCTTTTTCTTAAGATTAAACAAGTACCTGTATTGAATTAAATAAATATTTTCAATTATGAAAAACAATGAAAAGACACTAATCATTACGTTGCATTTATAATATCTAACCTCTCAAATAGATACATCCATTTATACTGGATTGGGCTCCAACTTTTGCTTCATATGGTAAATGTATAGGTAGATGCTCCATCAAGTCAAAAAATAATTAAGGAAATATCATTTCAAGTTTGCATATTATCTCGATGATATTCGTTTCAAGCCTCTCAATATGATGTGTGTGCAACTTGTTGTCACATATATCTCTAAAGAAATGATTGATCTGCGTGAGTGCATCTCGTATCCCTTTTGACAATAAATCACAATAAGCTAATGGAATTAGTGTTTGTATGAACACATGGTAGTCATGGCTTTTCATTCCATACAATCTACATTTCTACAAATTAACCAACTTTGATATGTTCAAGGCATGTCCATTAGGAAAACATAGACTCTTAAGTCATTAATAGACTAATAGTTGTGTATTCTTCTCTAAGGTGAAGCTTACTTTCAATTTTGCAACTCATGACCTATTAAAAAACCAACTCCATATTTTTACATTGACAAAATAATGGTATATCCATTCATTCTAACCTTGATGTTGTCCTCTATCTTTCCCTTTATGTCTATGACCATGTTGAAAATGTTTGCAAACACATTTTTTTCTATGTGCTTGATGTTAACGTTATGGCAGAGGAGGTTGGTCTTCCAATAACAAAAGCTCTCGAAAATACTTTGCCTTACTTAGTTATGGGTCAAACCAAAACCAAGAAACTTCTGCTTACCAAATTGGAAACCAAATACAACGTCACCATACTATGACACCATGTCATGCAATTCTTCACTAGAAAGACGCGCGAGGACAACATCCTTTTCAACGCTCCAAACGAAAAAATCATTTTTGTTCTTTTTATTCTTGTGATCTGGTGGCAACAAACATTGGTGGCACTAAAAAAACAGACAATTTACTTCTACTTGTTACCGTGAATGCCTTGTTGTTTACTATGTAGTATGGACATGCTAGTTTTTCATACATGCTCTAATCAAAAACCGTTCCATAAGCTAAAAAATCATTGATGATCCACATCAAAGCTGCCCTCATAAGAAAATTATATTTTCTCGATACGTCATAAGTCAAAGCCCTAGAGGACCACAACTGCATCAGCTCATCAATCAACAGTTGAAGACAAACATCTATATTCTAGCCCAGACTATTAGAATCGGGTATGACTATAGATAAAAACATGAATTTTAGCCTCATACACATTATTGATAGTAAGTTGTAAACTGTGAGTATAATCGACCAATAAGAATAAGGAGCATCTAAGTTTTTTATATGCCATAGGAGTATTTCCCATACCAATTCTAGGTTTGTAATAGGAATGCTCTTATGTCATGCACTCGGTCAGCTCAATATTTTCAAGATAATATATCATACAAAAGTTTGGACACATGTTAATTTTCTAGTATCTTAAACCGAGGGGTTTCATCATGGACTTAGTGGCATAAAAGTTCTCTTTTAGCCTGTTCCCTTCAAGTAAAATGCTTCTTGACCATTCGATAATTTTGTCATAACTAGCCTCACTCAACCCACAATCCAACTTGATGGTGAACACATGAGCAACGATCGATTATTTACTTTGATTATTTCAATAAATCAAAAAACCTCGTCGTGTCTGCATTAGGTTCTTCTTATACAATTGGACATTGACTAGCATTACCTTGATTCATTCTCATTACATCTATAACCATATTCCTATAAGGATTACTATTGTCATTTACAACTCTATGCACATTGCTAGCACTAGAAGTTAACCTAACCATCCTTTTTACCATGCTTTTGTCACAAATAAATAGTTCTTTGAGTGCATACCATGACAGGTAATCCTCCATGAACCTTTTGTGTAGAAGATACATCGTTACAATATCAGGATGCAAAAACTTTTTATTTTTACACCTTTTGTATGGACACCTAATACCGCCTCAACTAAAAGTTTTTGGAATAGATGTTGCAAAATTAATAGAACTTTGAACCCTATTATGATAATCCATCCTCCGCAATCCTTGGGGTGAATCTAAATACATCCATGAATTATCATCAATGACTTCTATCAAACCTCTATAAAATAATGATGACAGCATGTATTAATTAACTACGTTAAGTAAATAAATTTGTAAAAATATTGGTTTAGCTCAAGATTATCCAACTTACTTTCAAACTTCTCTTAAATATTCATTATCAATTATCTACAGCCATATAAATTTATATACATTAAATTACAAAAATTACAACTCAGTAATAAAATTAACAAAAATTAAAACAAACCCATCAAACAAGTCATTATTTCTTTCATCACAATGCACCTAAGTTGGTAATTCGACATAAATTTCAATAATTTATAAACAAATATAATTTTAAAAAATCTAAAACAAACCATAACTAGTACACAATTATAAATCCATACTATTAGTTTATTTGAGAAAAATAATAAAGCAAGTAAATACCCAAATAAAATACATATACTAAAAAAAATAATAAATTAACTATCACTAATAGAATTACCGACAAAATATTTTTGTTTATAAATCCATCGGTCATTTTGTTGGTGAAGTAAACACATCACTCTTTAATTCCATCGGTAACAGTATCCACAAGAACTTCCACGTCATTACACTGCTTTGTTTTTTTTTTTAATTCTTTATATTCTATTTGAGATTCCCTCGGTATATATTGATGGAATGTTTTTGTCCATACATACTAATAGTTTTAGCGAGGGAAGTAATTTGGTCAGTAAATATCATCACAAAATACCGACAAAAACATTATGTCAGCAATTTTATTGGTTGAATTTCAGGTAGTGATGCCTTAGATTCCATAGGAATTTCCATGCATGATAGACCATTTTTTTTCATGGTTACCTTAAAGTGGACATAAAGATTTCAGTTGTATATGTGTGATAACAAAGCAGAAAAAGAAAACTCTCTTGGAAAGGACCCAATATGCAGCAGCTTCATGTCATCAAAAGTTCACTGAAAGGTGAAACTTGCAATCGTTATGTTTAAGAAGCGATAATATTCTTGTTTATCCTTCTAGGCTAAGATGAAATATGGAGGAAGTTAAAGCACATCTCATGTTTTTGATGGGTCCCATTTATGAAGGATTGGGAAAGGTCAAGAAAAGGTATACTTCAAAGGAGGCTTACTAATCTCATTTTCATGGGAGATAAGATATTTTTACTAGATACACTTGCTCATATAGTTCGGATTGGGAATCATACTTTTCCTTGAATCTTCATTGACTATCGGCTTAGTTCAAGAGACGTGAAGGAAATTTTGGTTACAGAATTCAGAAATGATCCATTCATGGTCATGATCGCTGATATTCTTAGATATATTGTGAATTTCTACTCTCTTTTTTCTAAGCTATTGTTTTACCTTGAACTCCGTTTATTATTTCTTCATCGGAGATGCTTCCCATGGCTCATCATTTTATCTCGTGCTCGGGACATTTCCAAAATGACGTGATAATTCTAAACTCGAAATTATTCGATGAAATCACACCCTGAAGAGCTTCAAAGCATTTGAACAGAAAATAAATTATTTGTTTGCCCTAAACAAATTATATAATGGCCTAACGAATATTTTTATATAATAGTAACATATGTTTAGGCCAAGAGAAAGCATGATAACGTAAAACGTGAGTAGTGGCCTAAAATGACGATAACAAGAGATCTAATTGTTAAATCAAATTCAAATTTTTACAGGAGATTTTACAAGTCGTTTTCGCATTAAAAACCACTCAATAGTTATCAGAGAATGGATCTCCATAAAGGAGGCTCATTAGTTATTATTTGGGATTATTTTGTTATTTTTCCTTAATTTTTTCAGATTTATTGTTTATTTTTAGATTTTATGTTATTTTACATTATGTTTTGGGATTCTGATTTTGTTTTCAATCTTGGTCAATTTTTCTAGTCTATGAAAGGGATGTAAACCTCTTTGGATGGTAAACTTGATCAAATTAATATTTTATAAATAAAATTTTAGCATTTTTTGTGTTTGAACATTATTTTAATTTATCTTGTCTTTCTATGCCTGCATTTCACTTGCATTAAACTTTTAAAATATTAATCTGATCAAGTCTCCCTCCTAAAAAGGTTTACAATCCCTTTTATAGGAGGGAGACTTGATCAGATTATTATTTTAAAAGTTTAATTCAAGCGGAAGCAGAACTATATAATAGCAAGCATATACAGATTACCCCAAAAAAAATGAACATAATTTATATTTCGTATTTAAATTTTTGACACTAGTCATTTTCTATAAAAAAAAAACATGCCAATAAAAAATATTTATTTATAAAATAAAAAATTATTTTGATATCGTTGAGAAATGAGTATAACCATACTTGAAAATTGGACTTTGGACCCATGAACGATGACTTATATTTATTTTTGTTTTTTTTTACAACATGCAAGAAATTTTACAAATATTTATATATAAAATATGAAAAATACCATTATAAATCATAAAAAATTACCTGAATACTACCATATAGGTAAAAGACTAAAATACTGTTGAATTTCTGAGAAAATTATGAAAATACCCCTGGTGGCGTGTGTAGCTCATGCGCAGTCACTATTGGAGGCGGTGAAATTTTTTGGCAAGCTTTTTGGCCAACAAATGGTTGATTCTGGTAGATCTGATGAAGAGGATTCTGATGATGGTGGTTTCAATGACATTTGATGGTTGATGAGGGAGAATCATCAGTTTGAAGCTTTAAGTGGTTGATGAAAGTGTAACCTTTTCCCAGTTAGATGGGACGAAGAGAGAGATGAAACCTACTTGGGTTTTTCTTCAAAGGAGGCGATTAACCTTTCTATGGTGGTTTGGAGGCTTTAAACAACCGGAAATGAGAGATCGAATGAGAGAGAGAATCGCCGGCAAGAAGAGAGAGAGAGTCTAAGGTTTTACTACGGTGTAAATGTTAGTATGGTACACCAGTGCACCTAAGGGGTTATAACCATTGGATCATGGATGAACTGATCCTTCGGCTGTGATTGGCTTGATCTACAAGTTGATTAGGTGTAGCGCGGGGTATCGAGTGATTGGTACATCAGATGAAGTGGCACAATAATATTGAAGGGTAGATTATTTTAAGGGCTAAGATGGATTTGGGTTTTAATCTAGTGTGGTAAGTCCAATTGTATCCTATTAAATCAAAGGCCCAGAACTAAACACTATTAGATCTAATGGTTAGGATATTTTTGGTATTTTTCAAAAAAAAATTCTAAAATCAATATCTTACTTACATAAAGAAAAGGCAAAAAAAACATGAACAGTTCCAAGAATTTATATACTCTTTTCTTTCTTTTCTCGTGTCTTTCTTTTCTTCTCTTTTGTTGGCTAATTTGCACTGGCTATTTATAGCCAATGACAAAGGGACATGAAAATCTCATATGGTAGTGGCACAATTTGCTTTAAAGAAAAATTTCATTATTATAGTTGTTGTGCCTACCATCAGCAGAATTGCTCTGCCTACTATAAAAAAAATTTGAATTATTGATTTTGTTTTATGATATATATAATAATAATAAATATTTATAGCAGTAAAACTAAAACTTCAAATCAGTATTAGAGAAAACTCGTTTCAATCGCTAAAAATAAATTTTAATTATAGAAAATTATGTTGAAACATTAAAAAAAAACTTTATATAGGTATCAACTCGGTGGACCGGGTTTTTTACCAAGAATAATAGTTTTGACCCGAATTGGCCTAAAACTCATTTTTTATCCCGATCAACATGGTTAGACCCATATTAACCATATGGACTCGATTTTGATAAAAAATGACTGTTTTGACCCGAAACGACTTGAAACTCATTTTTTACCTTGGTCGACATGGTTTGACCCGTATTGACTCGATGGACTTGATTTTCATAAAAAATGATGATTTTGACTTGAAATGGCCCGAAACTCATTTTTTAGCCTTATAGACATGGTTTGACTCATATTAACTAGGTGGAATTTGTTTTTATGGAAAGATGTGGTTGACCCAAGAAAATATATATTTTTAAATTTTAAATTTTTTTATTTTTTTATTTTTATGAATAATAAAATAAAATAACATTTGAGAAAATCTTAGTGAATCCAAAATTAGGTTACAACAGTTGCCCCCTCTTTACAATGCTTACAGTGCAAAAGCATTGAAAAATTCATTTTCTTTTGACCTTCCATAGTAAGTTTTGTAAAGAAACATGATGGAGGTGTTGAAAAACACATATTTTTCAGTTGATCTAATTCTTATGGGCGACCTGCCAAGTGAAAAACATGAAAGTGTTTTCAATATTGATTTTGTGAAATACATAAAAATGATATCAACAATGATTTAGTGAAATTCATGAAAGTGATTTCAGATTAGTTTTGTGAAATACATAAAAGAGATTTCAGAAATAGTTTGTAAAATACATGAAAGGGATTTCAGCAATTGTTTCCTGAAATACATGAAAGTGATTTCAGATTAGTTTTGTGAAATACATAAAAGTGTGATTTCAACATTGATTTTGTGAAATACATGAAAGTGATTTTAGCTTAGTTTTGTGAAATACATGAAAGTAATTTCATCAATAGTCTTGTGAAATACATACAAGTGATTTTACCATGAGCTTTAGGGTTAATGAAAACTTCTAAAGAAAGTCATATTTCCGCGACTGAGATCTAATTTGTAAATCGATCTTAGAGATAATGAAAACTTCGCAAGAAAGTCTTATATGTATGCCTGAGATTTGATCTTCTGGTCAAAATAATAGTAGGAGTAAAATCCTTATAAATCATGCATTATTTGGTGAAAGACATCATCAACTTCTTGTATTTTCAATACTTTCAAAGTTCTCAACTTTTGAAGCTTTAACCATGTCTTCCTCTTCTTCCAATGCTAACCCAAACCTTGTTCCTACAGTAGAGCCTGTAGTTTGGCATACTGTCTTTAAAGTGAATGGTCATCCAGTTATAATAAAAGATATTATATTGGACAATGAAGATACTGTTGTAGCCATGGCTAGAGACATGATCCTTCCCCATGATGAAACAATGCTAGCAGCCAAGGCTGATATTGAAGTAGTGAATTAGTCACTTGCTTTTGGTATCAAAGCTACTTCATCTTTGGTGAATGTTGTAGAGCGTCTTCATACCAAAAGACTTGAGTTAAATACTCAGGTTCTTGATCTCCATCATCAGATCAAAAATTTAAGGAATAGACTCCGTGATGAGAGATGTCACAGAAACAACTTGGAGAGGAGAAACTAAGAGCTAAATGCACATGTTGACTTTTGGAGGGACTATGTTAACACACGACACCTCGAGTTTGAGGAAGAGATGAAGCGTATGCATAAACTTTGAAGAATTTTGAGGCATGATTGATCATCAAGATGAAAATATCCCTAATCGTCCTCACACTGTTTAACATTTGTACTTTTAAACCTTTTCATGAATAAAAATCCATCTTTCTTGTCTTCATTTATGAATTTTGCTTTTATGAAATTGCCATATTTGATATGATTTAGAAGAATCTTCATTTCATTTAAGCCTCATTGGATCCTGTTGGGAAGTTTGTTTCAAGAAATATCTACAATACAAATATGCAATGCATCTTACCTTTTTGAAATATAGATCCCCCGTTCATCTTGTTTGAGGATCTTGATTTTTAGTAAGCTCTTTTGATTCATGCATCTTTCAAATCTACTTAAGCTGACCTTTGTTGTTCATTTCTCTAAAATAAGCTTTGTTTGAGTTTCCCAATAGTCATTGCCCCTTTCTCTATTGGTTACTTTGTTGAGAGCATTAGCTTCTCCCTAGCCCAACATTGTGTTGTTGGCAACATTCTCATTATTGAAGATTCTTTAACCAATTCATATTGTTAATAAATGATGATTATCCTGCTGTACCTGGGATTTTCATATCTGAAGATATATCAGTTATTATATTGTCTAATTCATCATATTATAAGAGTCAACAATCTCATTTCATAGATACTATAAAATCATGTTATTTCAATCCCCATACTGGAAGAAGTCCTTAGTTTTATCATGTGTATCTTCCACTAAAGAAGCAAATTTCTTTGTGCAATTAGGAATCCGGTAACTGCTTCTCTGCCCCCTAGGAGAATTAACTGCCTTATTTCATTTCCTTTTTTGGTCTTGTTGTCAAATTTTCTAACATTGCCTCTTAATGTGTCATATATTCATTTTTCTTACAAAGAAAACCTTTTTTTTCAAAAATGATTTTTCAAAAGATCTGTTTTGTTTTTGAAAATTCAAACTCTCAATGTCTGCTTACAACAATGTTCAAGCAACTCTGGAGATTTGTCTTAAATCTCTTTGTAAAACTAATCTTAGATGAAGGTAAGTGATAAGATGACCTTCTGCTTTGGTTTTCAAAGTGTTCAAGTGATTACTTGAATATATTTTGAGATAAAAAAAAACAATTGCCTTTTATTTTTAAAAACACTCTTTTTAACAACATGAATAATAATTAGTAATTATTTGCTACACCATGACTCTTTGTAGAAAAGTCTCTTATATTTTGAGAACTCTATTTATTGATCCAGGTTGCTTTCTTAATTAGAAAAGACTTTAAAGGCATGTAATGTATTTTATGTCTCAAGGCTCTACAAAGAGTATTTCATAAGCTCAAAAAAGTGTTTAAGGGTTGAAAAACTATAGATCACAATTATCTTATCTTAGCCTTTTCTTTTGCTATCTTGACAACAAAAATGATACAAAATATTCCAAATTAGGAATTTTTGTTTTTATTTTTCAATCTTATATTCATTGGGAATTCTCTCAATTGTTTGGAATTTTGTTGAATTCGTTGTTGTCAAACTTCATAAGCTCACATGCCTTCAAAATGATTTCCATAATCATTTCTCTCTTTTGCCTTTTAATAGAGGGTGTGATCTTAGTTAAGGTTCTTATGAAAGAAAAAAAAACTTTATATAGACTCAACTCAAATTAGGACTGCAAAGGATAATTTTAAAGAAGTGAAAGGAATATCAAACATGGTCTTTCCTCATTTTAAGTAAGATCACATAAAACCAATAAACTTTGCCCACATCCAGCATCTTTGGATTTGTAAGATACCATGTTTTAAGAGTTCATGACAAATTAATATACCACCAACCATTATTCATGCTGATAAAATGCAGGTCCAAGACATAATTTGAGTGATAGTTGTTCCAATTGCATTTTTTGACTTGTGTCGTCATCTCTTTCAAGGGAATTGCTTTGAACATTATTCCAAACAAATAATTGATTTATTTCATTAAAATCACATACAAAATCAATTCTTTTAAAACAACATTTTAGAAGAATGAGTTCTCCTATAATTTGAAAGATCAAATTGTTGAGCCATTGAGATCATGCATGGGTTTTTTGGTGAGGTATATGCAAAGAGAATTTCCTAGCCAAAACTTCTTTTAATTAATTTTGAATGGATGAAACACATCATACATAATACTTTTTAACAGAATTAAAGTTCACAGGCCTCGGTAAATCATCTCCATCCATCCTAGTTAACAATAGAGCCCCTCTGGAGAATGCTTTCTTCACTACATACAGGCCTTCATAGTTTGGTGCCCACTTGCTTCAATCTTCACTTAGTAATGGTAAGATTTTTCTTAGTACAAGATCCCTTTTTTTAAATTCTCTTGGTCGGACTTTCCGATTATATGCTTTGGCCATCCTTCTTTGGTATAGGTGGTGATGACAAATTGCAAACAACCTCTTCTTACTTATATTTAGCTGCTTATATCTCACTTTAGCCCGTTCAGCTTCTTCTTGTTCAGATTCTATTAGTACTCTTATAGATGAAATTTCTACTTTCAAAGGCATCAACGCCTCCATCCCAAATACTAATGAGTAAGGTGTAGCTCTAGTAGATGTTCTTATTGTTATGTGATATGCATGTAGAGCAAAGGGAAGCATCTCATGTCAATCTTTATAAGTTACTACCATCTTCTAGATAATCTTTTTGATGTTTTTGTTTGCAACTTCGATAGCACCATTCATCTTTGGTATTTAGGGAGATGAGTTAGATGTTTAATTTTCCACTTCACAAACAATTCTGTGATTATTTTTCCATTAAAATTCTGGGCATTGTTGGTCATTATCTTCTCAGGAGAACCATACCAGCAAATCAAATCTTTCTCACTAAAACACTTGACCACCTTTTGAGTTACATGAGCATAAGAGATGGTCTACACCCACTTTGTGAGGTAATCAATGGCTACTAAGATAAATTGATGCCTATTGTTGGCCTTTAGGTTGATTGGCACAATCACATCTATTCTTTACATTGCAAATGGTCATGGTGAGGTCATATTAAATAGAGGAGCTAGAGTTGCATTTATCTTACCACTATACACTTGACAATTATGGCATTTCTTGACATAATAAATGCAATCTTTCTCCCTGGTCAACCAAAAGTACCCAAATCATTGCAATTGTCCAGCCATCATATGCCCTCTTGTATAAGTTGCACAAATTCCTTCATGAATTTCTTGTAATGCTACCTTATCTTTAATTTCATCTAGACATCTTAGTAAAGTTCCATTGAATGATCTTTTATATAGAATTTCTCCATCCAGGTAAAATTCCATAGCTAACCTTCTCAAGGTCTTCATAGTTGCTTTAGATGCCCCCAAGGATACTCTTGATATTGGACAAACCGTTTGATGATATAAAACCATAGGTTCCCATCTATTTCTCCTTCAATTGAACAATAATGAGCTGGAAAATTTTTAATCTCAATGCAAATTGGTTATACCCTAATTTCATAATCAGTTTTGGCCATAAAAGCTAAGGTTGCCAAAGTATTAGCAAACTGGTTTTTGTCTCTTCCTATATAGGTAAAATCTATCTCATCAAAGCTCTCAGTTAGTTTGAGAGATATTGTTGATATGGTATCAGTTTTTTTTTCCTTGGTCTGCCATTCGCCTTTCACTTGATGGATTATTAACATTGAATCCCCTTAGACATCAAGCTTTTTTATTTTCATCTCCAAAGCAGCTTCTAATCTAAGGATACAAGCCTTATATTCGATAGTGTTTTAGTGCATTCAAATAATAGTTTGATTGAGACAAGATATTGCTTCTTGTCAGGTGAGATTATCATAACCTCTGCTTTATTGTCAGAAACATTCATTGCCCCATCAAAATACATGATCCACCAATCATCCTTCTTTTTGTCTTCTTTTATTATTAACACATCCTTATCTAGGAAGTCAAATTTTAAAGGCTCATAATCTTTGATAGCATTATCTGCTAAATGATTAGCAATTACACTTTCTTTTACAAATTTTCTTGTCTTGTATACTATGTCATACTCAACCAACATTACTTGCCACCTTGCTATTCGGCTTGACAAGTAGGGTTTCTCAAAGATGTATTTAAGAGGATCCATTTTTTAGATCAACCAGGTGGTATAATACAACATATATTATCAAAGACACTTTGTACTCTATAAAAGAGCATAAAATAGCTTTTCAGTCATAATATATTTGGATTCATAGTCGGTAAACTTCTTGCTCAAATAATAGATAGCTTGTTCCTTTCTTCCAAACTCGTCATGTTGTCCCAACACACAACCCATTGCTACCTCAGTTACTGTCAAATACAAGATCAAAGGTCTTCTAGGCACAGGTGGTGACACGACTAAACAATTGATTTCTTCTCCTAAGTGCATCAGTGTCGAAGTAATAAGTAACCCAGCAAGACCGGGATCAAACCACAGGGAGGTTAATTGTACAAATTACAAGCAATAATTATAAACAACAACAATAATAATACTAATAATACTAGTAGCAGTAGTAGTAATAACAATAACAATAATAAAGAAGAAGAAGAAGAAAAGTTGATTAGAACTTTCAGATGGAAAATTAATGTAAGAATTAAATAATGATAACAAACAATGTCAAGGTTAGAGGATCCACTAATGGTATGTCAAACAAGTATGGTATAAACTCCTATTATTCAATTGGAAACCACACATAAAGGAGGTTCCAATCAGATTATATATTGTTAACATGATTACATTAGTCATCTTATTCGATTAATGCTAATACTTGTAAATCTCATCAAACATTCATGATTATAACTTATGTTAACAACAAATCAAGTTCCTTGCATAGTTGAGGTGTCAGTTATACCATACAGTATGGGCTATGAAAGTGGCAAGTATTTGTTATACCAAGTGTTATACAACATAAATCAAGATTAGCCATTTGACAAGCAAAGTATTAAAGAGTGAACAAGATAACAAATACAAAACATGTTAGTATCAAACATGTAAGTCCATATTAAGTTTACACTATACTTATTCTTACACCATTAGTGTAACCTTTTCACCTTGACATAATAAACTTAGCTAAACATAATGAAAGAAAGAAAAATAAATAAACAAAATAACAACATAAATAAGATAAAAGTTAACTAAGTAAATGAAAGGAAATGAAATGCATAAACTTGATATTAATGAAAGTAAACATAAACATTAAAAAAAATACAAAGAAAGAAAGCAAGACCATAATCTTGATCTGGAGACCAAGATGCCTAAATGCATGGCGAATGCCTCCTTTTATAGGCCAAAATTGGAAACTGTTGATTTGATGACTAATTGATGAGTGGGTGACCAACTCTTGACTTGGTGACAATCCTTATCTTCTCTTTTCTGCCCAAAATGTCATTGATAACATCAAAATTGGAGTCACTTGAAAACATGAAAGTTGTAGGAAATTGTCCCTGCTTTCTTGTGTGAACAATTCAACTCATTTGGACTTCTAGAACTCCAAATATGGGCAAAAAACTGAATAGTGGTCAAGTTATGGGACAGATTCGGGCTTCTTTGTTGTTGCTACAATTTGGACTTGAAAATGACCTTTTTAGATCTTGGGACATATAAAAGTTGTAGGCATATGTCTTACCTTTCCATTCATATAAAGTACATCTAAATCTGAGATCTATAGCTCTAGCTATGACCTAATTACCGAATAGTGTTTCGGTTTGGATTGCACTGACATCTGTTTTCTAAGTTTTACCATCTCTTTGTCCTTCCAATTCTAGTTCTTAAATTCATCAATCAATCATTTTATTTATGTGATAGGCCTGCATTTAAAATGAATATTTACCATAAATTAAAGGTATCTTATATTATTAGATATATTATTATAAAACATGTTGTAGTTTAGGAGTTATTGATACTTCAAGTGCAAAATGATGATATAAAACCTTGATAAAAATACACTTTTAAATATCATTCAGGTGGCACTAATAAAGGTGGATTCTATAAATATTGCTTTATTTTATCAAAAGCCTTTTAACAATTTGTGTCCCATATACTAAGATTCTTTTTTCAAAGTAATAAAAAATTTGGCTCACATGTTACTGTTAATTGAGATATGAATTGAGCGATGAAATTCAAATGTCCTAAGAAAGCTCTTACTTCTTCCTCTATTTTAGGAACTGTCATAGCATGAATTGTTTTCACTTTATTAGGATCAATCTTTATTCCTTTATTGCTTGTCACAAATCCTAGCAACTTTCCACACTTCACCCCAAATGAGCATTTTGAAGGATTCAGCTTCAAATGATACTTCTTTAGTCTATCAAATAATTTTCTTAGAACCTGAACATGATCTTTTTCATTCTTAGACTTGGCAATCATATCATCCATATACATTTCAATCTCTCTATGTATCATATTATGGAAAAGTGTCACCATTGCCCTTTGATTTCTAGCTCCAGCATTCTTTAACCTGAATGGTGTCACTCTGTAGCAAAATGTTCCCTATGGTTTGACAAAAATGGTCTTCTCTTCATCTTCTTTAACCATTTTAATCTAGTTATACCTGGAGAATCCATCCATGAAAGAGTAAGTTGAATTCATAGCAGCATTGTCTACTAGGACATCTATACGAGGCAAAGGAAAATTATCTTTTGGACTAGCTTTGTTTAGATCCTTGAAGTCTATATATATTCTGATTTTGTCATCCTTTTTTGGTACTACCACTACTTCCCTATCTCTGCCTTGGCCTTGAGCACAATATCCAGGCGAGTTTGTCTTAATTTCTGCTTAACAGGTTTACATCCTTCTATCTAAAGCAATCTGTGTACTACAATATCAATGTCTAAATCAGGCATATCTACATAAAACCAGACAAACACATCGATATACTCTTGTAGTAGTGAGGTTAAACTACATTTTTCTTCTATAGTAATTAGAGTTTCAATTTTTAGCTCTCTTTTATCTTGTTTAATGCCTATATTTATCAACTCTAATTCTTTTTTTATAGGTTTCCAAACATACTTCTTTTATATAATCTTCATTCCATTCCTCTTCATCCATTGCAATCTTATCCTTATCAAGTTTGGCCATTCATTTTCAATGTAATATGTTTGTGGATTTATGGAGGACTTGCTTTCAGAATTCCTGAAAGCAAAAGGTGTTTTTAGTGTAAATGCATGACTTGTAGCCGAACAAAACAACAGGAAGATAAAAATTGTTAATGAAAATGCATGATCTCAATAATATTTTAAGTTGGCACAACAATTAGGAAAAGGCCTTATGTTGACATCTTGAGCCAAGATTTCCAATAATGTATAAAAACACAAAGTAAACTACAATGCAAAGCACACAAAGCACATAAAAGCAAATATAAGTAGATGCTTAATCATTACTTTTTGAAAACAACTAGGGCTTCTTCAATCTCCTAATTCTAGAATACTTCATCAATTGAAAACTTTTGAACAAAGGCATTGGTTAAAGCCTCTTCTAAAGAGTGGATAGTTAACTAGGGTAACAATTCATCTTCTTTTATTATTTTTTGCTCATCATCACAATTCCAGCCTTTCCCTTTACCTTCCTCCACACTGTTGATAACCATGACAATTAGAATCTGTCCTAAGACTTCCATCATGTTTTCAGGTTTCATTACATATGCTGACTTTAGGAAAGAAACATAGATGGGTGGGATTACAATGTCTTCCTCTTCTGGTTTTCTTCCTTCTATTCTGGCCAACCTTCTTTCTCGCTTCATCCTAGCAGCTCTCTTGTGATCATCTTTCTTAGTCTTAAAGCTAAGCCTAAACCTCTGATCAACAGCCTTAATTTTCATTATGTTGACTCTCTTAAGATTTCCAGTAAGTAGATCATTCTAGAATGGTAGCCCATGTTTCAAAAAGCATTTAGCTATTATTCTGGCAGTATCAGAAATAACTAGACTTCTCAACACTGTATTCTTTCCTAACTATTTAGTGTTCACAATCTCAATGGCATGGAGATTTCCATCTTTGCAATCTTCTACTTCAATACAAGGGACTAACACATTCCTTATTATGGACAAGGTTTCTTCTACCTTAACTTTTACTAGAGTACCATTGATAATATACTTTAGACATTGGTGTAGAGATGGTGTCACAGCCCTAGAGGCGTGAATCCATGGCCTTCTTAATAACATGTTATACGAAGGATAGATATCTATCACTTGTAGGCTTCTCAAAAACATATAAGGCCCTACAAATAATTCAATGTTAATAGTCCCTATTACTTGTCTAGGGGAACCATCATATGCTCTAGCTGTCATGATACTTGGCCTTATATAAATAGCATCAATTGGGCATCTCATCTAGCATATGCCTTGGTAGCACATTTAAAGTTGAACCATTATCCATAAGCACTTTACCAAGGAGGTAATCCTGATATTTTATGGTGATGTATAAAGGCTTGTTATGCCTAGTACCTTCTAGGTTGATTAGTACTCAAAAGTGTATTTTTATCATGGTTTTATATCATCATTTTGCACTTGAAGTATCAATAACTCCTTAACTAAAGTACGTTTTATAATAATCTATCTAATAATATAAGATACCTTTAATTTATGGTAAATGTCTATTTTAAATGCAGGCTTATCACATAAATGAAAGGATTGATTGATGACTTTAAGAACTTCAATTGCAAAGGCAAAGAGATGATCAAACTTAGAAAAGAGATGTCGGTACAATCCAAATCGGAACACTGTTCGGTAATTGGGTCATATTTGGAGTTATAAATCTTAGATTTAGGTCCATTTTATATGGATGGAAAGGTAAGACATAGGCCTACAACTTTCTTATGGAGCCCAAGATCTGAAAAAAGCCATTTTGAAATCAAAATTGTAGAAACAACAAAGAAGCCCGAATTTGTCCTCTAGCCCGAGCAATGTTCCATATTTTGGCCATATCTGGAGTTCTAAAAGTCCAAATGACCTGAATTTGTTACACAAGATAGCTGAGACAATTGCCTACAACTTTCATGTTTTCAAGTGGCTCCAATTTTGACATTATTAATGATGTTTTGGGCAGACAAGAGAAGATAAGGATTGTCACCAAGTCAAGAGTTGGCCACCCACTTATTAATTAGTTATCAAAATAATAGTTCCAAATTTTGGCCTATAAAGGGAGGCATTTGCCATGCATTTAGGCATCTTGGTGTCCAGATCAAGGTCATGCTCTTCCTTTCTCTCTTTGTATTTTTTGTAATGTTTATGCTTTGCTTCCATTAGTATTATATTTATGTCTTTCATTTCCTTTCCTTTACTTAGTTAACTTTTATGTTCTTATTTTGTTTATCTTTTTTTTTTCTTTTATTATGTCTAGCTAAGTTAATTATG
Source organism: Populus ilicifolia (assembly GCA_015708895.1). Taxonomy (NCBI): domain Eukaryota; kingdom Viridiplantae; phylum Streptophyta; class Magnoliopsida; order Malpighiales; family Salicaceae; genus Populus; species Populus ilicifolia. The sequence continues at coordinate 176,592 of SRLM01000177.1, read as the reverse complement.
TCAAGGTGAAAAGGTTACACTAATGGTGTAAGAATAAGTATAATGTAAACTTAATATGGACTTTAATGTTTGATACTAACATGTTTTATATTTGTTATCTTGTTCACT
>SRLM01000177.1:122966-166460 GCA_015708895.1 Populus ilicifolia | reverse complement strand
TATACCTATTATTTGGGCTAAGATTGACATTGAAACCTTAAATGTTTAATGGTTGAAGTTTGCACACAACATAAGGCAAGTTTGGGCTTGAAATAGATCATATGATATTCTTTTCTAGAATTGGAATAGAATTGATTTTTGGGACAAATTTGGAGAACTTATTTGAACCAAGATTTGCTTCAATCTTCAACTAAATGTCTCTTCAATTCTTTGTTCTGAATTCCAATGTTGAATTTCCTGAATTAATTCATTTAAGCTCCAAAAACCTATCCAAACATTAAAACAAACTTCATTACTAAAAAGCACATCAATTATTATAAAAAGACCAAATAAAAACAATAAATACATATGTAAAATAAGAGACTTAATGATACTTTTGATGCACAATCAATTGTCTTTTATTAATTTACAATATTAAAATCACAACAAGTCATTCTTTCCAAAGCCTTGGACCATCATCTAATTTAGCATGTTCTGGTGATTGAGACTCAAATTTTGATGGCAGACAATCCCCTTCATTATATTGGCTCAATTTTGATCTGGTAAAAAATTCCTCAATAGTATTGGTTTTTTCCATCTTAGACTTCCCATAAGGATCAGTGGAGATATAATGAGAATATAGAATGTATATAAAAATATACGTTATTGCATTGACATTTGTTTGTGTCTTAAAGGGTATATCCTGCTTAATAGGATCTAACTTATAAGGTTTGGCTCAGTTTAGTCTATCCTTAAAGATATTCTTTGGTTCTTAGATTGCGCGAATTACCCATGAAGTAATCAGTCTCTTAACCTTATACAACATGAGTATGGAAAAAAATTCCACAATACCCATTGCATTGGGCGAGTTACAATCCAAGTGAAACTCTAAATGAGCATCAGTCGACATAAGTCACACTTGCCACCTGAATCTTTCTTTTCTATTCTTAAAAAGGACGAGCTCAGGTCCAAAGCTTTTATGGGTTCGCCATGAAGTGTGTGAATATACAAATAAATAACATGTATACATGTGGTAGTATGAAAAATTAAAAAGGATTACAGTAATAAGTAATGCAAATAAAATAAATACCAAAAATAAATAGCAATCAGAAAGAGCAAATGAAAAGCAAACACAAGCAGTTGGTTCAACCCTAAATCCCTAGTGGAGTCGCCATTCTGTCATAACATGATGTGGGGTGATGGATCCACTCTTTTGTTTATTTAACAAAAAGAAAGATTTTACTTGATTAGGGGAAATGAAGATTTTATTGGAGTCGTCATCTAGTAATTTAAGGGAACTAGAAATCCTAAATTAGACACTAGTCCTAGAGATTCAGGTACTGGGTTAGTTATGATTAAGGAAAGGTAGTCAACACCCTTAAAACATCCATTCAAGAGAAAGGTTACCCTTATTTGTGTGTTTTTTATTTGATTCAAATGTTATTATATTTTAAGCTTATTTGCAATTTTTTTTTTTAAACTGGTTAACGTCGGTCCCTAAAAATAGAAGAAATGTCATAAAATGACATCAGTCCCTAAAAATAGAAGACTCGTCTAAAATATCGATGTTTTAACCCTAAAAGGAGAGTTATGTTTGAGTTACCAAAAAGAAACGATGAACATAATCCATATTTTATATTTAAACTTTTGACATCAGTCCTTTTCTAAAAAGAAAAGAGACGTGCCGACAAACAATGTTTGTAGGAGACGCGTCAAAAAAATAAAAGACATCAGTCACTAAAAATAGAAGACTTGTCTAAAATATTGACATTTGATCCTAAAAAGGAGAGTTGCGTCTAGATTACCAATAGAAAAAAAATAGTGGATAGAATCCATATTTGGTATTTAAATTTTTTATATTGATCCTTTTCTAAAAAAAAGACATGTCGACAAACAATATTTGTTTATAAAACAAAAAATTATTTTGATATCATTGAGAAATGGGTGTAACCATACAAAAAATACTTTGGACCCACGAACGATGACATGATAAGATGGGTGTTGGACCCGCGTCGTTATTACTTTTATATTTATTTTTGGTTTTTTATTTTTACAACTTGCAAGAAATTTTACAAATATTTATATATAAGAATATGAAAAATACCATTAGGAATCATAAAAAATTACTTGAGTGGCACCGTATAAGTAAAAGGCTGAAATAGCCTTGAATTTCTTAGAAAATTATGAAAATACCCCTAGTGGCGTGTGTAGCTCATCCGTAGTCACTATTGCAGGCAGTGAAATTTTTTGACAAGCTTTCTAAACAACAAATGGTTGGTTCTAGTAGATTTGATGGAGAGGATTCTAATGATGGTGGTTTTGATAGTGGTTAATGGTTGATGAGGGAGAATCATCGATTTGAAGCTTTGGATAGTCGATAAAATCATGACCTTTTTTTCGGTTAGATGGGGTGGAGAGAGAGATGAAAACTGTCTGGATTTTTCTTTAGAGGAGGCAATTAACCTTTCTATAGTGGATCAGAGGCTTTAAACGGCCAAAAATAGGAGATTAGATGAGAGAGAGAGGATCGCCAACGAGAGAAGAGAGAGAGTCTGAGGTTTTGCTACGGCATAAACGTTAGCATGGTACTCTAGTGCACCTGAAGGGTTGTAACCGTTAGATCATGGATGAATTGATCCTTCGGCTGTGATTGACTTGATTTGCAAGTTGATCGGACGATTCAGATGGGCTGATCTTTGATCTAGTGTAGCATAGTGTACCGAGTGATCGATACACAGAATAACATGGCACAACAAGATCTAAGGGCAGATTGTTTTAAGGGTTATGATGGATTTGGGTTTTAATCTAGTGTGGTAAACCCTATTGTATCCTATTAAATCAAAAGCCTAGAACTAAACACTATTAGATCTAATGGTTATGATATTTTTGGTATTTTTCAAAAAAAAAATTCTAAAATCAATATCTTACTTACGTGAAGAAAAAGCAAAAAAAAACTTGAATAATGCCAAACATGGTGGGACCCATATTGACTCGATGGACTCGATTTTAACCAAAAATGACAATTTTGACCCGAAACTTATTTTTTACCTTGGTCAACATGGTTTGACCCGTATTGACTTAATGAACTCAGTTTTGATAAAAAATGATGATATTGACCCGAAACAATCTGGAACTCATTTTTTAGCCTACTCGACATGGTTTGACTTATATTGACCTGGTGAAATCGGTTTTTATAGAGAGATGCAGTTGATCCTAGAAAAATATATTTTTAAATTTTAAACCTTTTTCTTAATTTTTTTATGAATAATAAAATAAAATAACATTCGAGAAAATCTTAATGAAACCAAAATTGGATTACAACATCTGGTTCATAATATTTTGTATCACTAGGGTGGCTTTTCTCTCTTCATTCTCATCTATCTCGCGTCTGCTGTCTCTTTCTGGTTCTACCAAGTTTACAGTGCCCCTTCTTAGACACTGGTTGGAATGATGCCCTAGCTATCCATACCTATAAAATTTATCAGGCCTCGGACGAGCATAAGGATTACGACGTGCTATCATTGGTGCAGTAATAGGGACTTGTTTTGCGGGCGTTTCACTATTGCCTCCAGCGTTAGAAAAGGATGGTTGTGCCATTAGAGCGTTTCCTTTGTTTATGCAGCCTGATTAATGTCCATAAAACTTCAGGCCCCTACTTTCATCTTTACTTTGTCTAACTGAGTTTCCACCTTAATAGCTAGTTGATTAGTACTCAAAAATATATTTTTATCATTGTTTTATATCATCATTTTGCACTTGAAGTATCAATAACTCCTTAACTAAAGTACATTTTATAATAATCTATCTAATAATATAAGATACCTTTAATTTGTGGTAAATGTCCATTTTAAATGCAGGCCTATCACATAAATGAAAGGATTGATTGATGACTTTAAGAACTTCAATTGCAAAGGCAAAGAGATGATCAAACATAGAAAAGAGATGTCGGTGCAATCCAAACCGGAACACTGTTTGGTAATTGGGTCATATTTGGAGCTATAAATCTCAGATTTAGGTCTACTTTATATGGATGGAAAGGTAAGACATAGGCCTACAACTTTCATATGGAGCCCAAGATTTAAAAAGGCCATTTTCAAGTCCAAATTGTTGTAACAACAAAGAAGCCTGAATCTATCCTTCAGCCCGAGCACTGTTCAGTATTTTGGTCATATCTGGAGTTCTAGAAGTCAAAATGAGCTGAAGGTTTTACACAAGAAAGCTGAGATAATTTCCTAGAACTTTCATGTTTTCAAGTGGCTCTAATGTTGACATCATCAATGACGTTTTGGGCAGACAAGAGAAGATAAAGATTGTCACCAAGTCAAGGGTTGGCCATCTACTCATCAATTAGTCATCAAATCAATAGTTCTCAATTTTGGCCTATAAAAGAAGGCATTTGCCATGCAATTAGGTATCTTGGTTTTCAGATCAAGATCATGTTCTTCCTTTCTCTCTTTGTATTTTTTGTAATGTTTATGCTTTGCTTTTATTAATATCAAGTTTATGCCTTTCATTTCCTTTCATTTACTTAGTTAACTTTCATCTTATTTTTGTTCTTATTTTGTTTATTTGTTTTTCTTTCTTTCATTATGTCTAGCTAAGTTAATTATGTCAAGGTGAAAAGGTTACACTAATGGTGTAAGAATAAGTATGGTATAAACTTAATATGGACTTTAATGTGTGATACTAACATGTTTTATATTTGTTATCTTGTTCACTCTTTAATACTTTGCTTGTTAAATGACTAATCTTGATTTATGTTGTATAACAATTGGTACAACAAATGCTTGGCACTTTCATAGCTCATAATGTATGGTATAAACGACACCTGGGCTATGAAAAGAACTTGATTTGTTGTTAACATAAGTTATAATCATGAATGCTTGATGAAATTTACAAGTATTAGCATTAATTAAATAAGATGACTAATGTAATCATGTTAACAATTTATAATATGATTGGAACCTCCTTTGTGTGTGGTTTCCAATTGAATAATAAGAGTTTATACTATACTAGTTTGACATACCATTAGTGGAACCTCTAACCTTGACATTTGTTATTATCATTGTTTAATCCTTGCTTTAATATTTCATCTCAAAGTTCTCATCTTCTTCTTCTTCTTTATTATTGTTATTATTATTATTATTATTATTATTACTACTACTACTACTACTACTACTACTATTACTACTACTATTATTATTATTGTTGTTGTTGTTACTATTATTGTTATTATTGTTATTTATAATTTGTATAATAACCTCCATGTGGTTCGACGCCGGTTTTGTCGGGTTATTTATTACTTCGACACTCCTGCACTTGGGAGAAGACATCAATCTTTTTGTCGTGTCACTAGTGCTATAGCTTCAGTTAAGGTACATACTATTTACATTGCCACATGATCTTATATAGTCCAGTGCAATCCCCTAACAAACCTGGCCACTTGTTGTACCTCTATTTCCAGTAGGTTACTTTGAGATGATAGCTGTGGAACTCTTCTAGAAAAGTCTCGCCAATTCTACTTCCTTACCTACAATCTTGATATTGTTTAAACAGGATTTGTTCATAATTTGGGGGTAGATATCGGGATCATAGCAGTTGTTTCATTTTAGCCCATGTCTGAACCATCCCCTTCCCTTGTCACAACCGTGATTTGTAGCTGCTCCCACCATGCAAAAGCCCCTTCCAAGAGTTTGTATACGACTAACTTGACCTTTCTATCTTCAGGGATGTCCATGTAATTAAAAAATCATTCAATTAATACTAGCCAATCAAGGAATCCTTCAATCAAAAGTTGGCCATTAAAGTTGGGCAGGTCCATCTTCATATGAAACATTTGTCAGTCTGGCTCTCTTTGGCCTCCCCTTTGGTTACCCTGAAGTATGGTTTCAGCATCTTATTCATCCTTGCTCGCTCCGGTTATTGACATGACCAGAAAATTAATATCTTCTCTCAAGTGTAGGAGTGTTAAAGTAATAAATAACCCAACAAGACTGGGGTCGAATCATAGTGAAGTTAATTGTATAAATTATAGATATCAATAGTGCAACAACAACAAGATAACAATAATTACAATAATAATAAAAATAATAATAGTATTAGTGGTGGTATAAGCAGTACTTATAATAATAATAACAATTAATGCTAATACTTGTAAATCTTGTCAGGTATTCTTGATTATAACTTATGTTACAACAAATCAAGTTCCTTTTATAGCTCAAGTGTCGGTTATACCACACAATATGGGCTACGAGAGTGCCAAGTATTTGTTGCACCAAGTGTTATACAACATAAATCTAAATTAGTCATTTAACAAGCAAAGTATTAAAGAGTGAACAAGATAGCAAATACAAAACATGTTAGTATCAAACATTAAAGTCTATATTGAGTTTACACTATACTTATTCTTACATAATTAGTGTAATCTTTTCACCTTGACATAATAAACTTAATTAAACATTATGAAAGAAAGAAAAATAAATAAACAAAATAAAAACATAAATAAGATAAAATTTAAATAAGTAAATAAAAGGAAATAAAAGGCATAAACTTGATATTAATGAAAGCAAAGCATAAACATTACAAAAAATACAAAGAGAGAAAGCAAGAGCATGATCTTGATTTGGAAACCAAGATGCCTAAATACATGGCAAATGCTTCCTTTTATAGGTCAAAATTGAGAACTATTGATTTGATGACTAATTAATGAGTGGGTCACCAACTCTTGACTTGGTGACAATCTTTATCTTCTCTTGTCTTTACATCCATATAAAGTAGATCTAAATCTAAGTTCTATAGCTTTAGATATGACCCAATCACCGAACAATATTCTGGTTTGGACTACACCGACATCTCTTTTCTAAGTTTAGCGATCTCTTTATTTTTTCAATTTCAGTTCTTAAATTCATCAATCAATCCTTTCATTTATGTGATAGGCCTGCATTTAAAATAAATATTTACCATAAATCAAACGTATCTTCTATTATTATATATGTTATTTTAAAATGTACTTTAGTTAAGAAGTTATTGATACTTTAAGTGCAATATGGGCTACGAGAGTGCCAAGTCTTAAAGACCAATCTTTCTTATTAGTGTTCACTGTTTTCTCCAAAATGTGTTTGATCTCTCTATTAGCAAGCTCTACTTATCCACTTGTTTGAGGGTGATAAGGAGTGGCAACTTTGTGTGTGATTCCATATTTTTTCATTAAAGACTCAAATGGCTTGTTGTAGAAATGTGTTCTGTCATCACTTATCATGGCTCGAAGGATTCCAAATCGACTCAAAATATTTTCTTTTAAAAACTTTATCACTCTTTTTATGGTCATTGTTTCGACTTGAAATTATCTCTTTTCATTTTGAAACATAATCTACTGTAACTAATATGTATAAGAACTAAAATGATGGAGGAAATGGACCCATGAAATCTATACCCTAATAGTCAAAGATCTCAATGACAAGAATAGGATTTAAAGGCATCATGTGATGTTTTGAAATAGAACCCAACTTGTGACAATTTTCACAATACTTGCAGAATGCATGTGAGTCCTTGAACATGGTGAGCTAGTAAGATCAACTTTGTAAGATTTTTGCAGTTGTCTTTCTTGATGAAAAATGACCCCCACATGCCTTAGAATGATAAAATTTAATGACATACTTACCTCATTATCGGGAATGCATCTTTGAAATATTTGATCAGGACAATATTTGAATAAATATGGGTTATCCCAGTAAAAGTTTTTCACTTCGTTCAAGAACTTTCTTTTATCTTGGGTACTCTAATGAGCTGGCAATTCTCCTAAAGCAAGAAAATTGATATTTTTATCATACCAAGGCACTAGAGTAAGAGAAAGTAAGGATTTGTTAGGAAAGTAATCATCAATTGGAGTGATGTTAGATGTCGAATTTGTTGTCACTTTTGACAAGAGATTCGCATCAATATTTTCAGTGCATTTTTCATCTATAATTTCTTCCTTAAAATAAATCATTTGCAAATCTTCAGATTCATCGAACTCATTTTTACTTAAAGTAGATTCAAGTTGATCATAAACTAATTCATCAATATGATTTACTTCTTGTAAATCATTATCATCTCCAAGTTGCTTGCAAATGTTGAAAATATTCATCTCCAATGTCATGTTTTCAAATGATAATTTCATCAGTCCATTACTACAATTAATCAATGCGTTTGAAGTTACAAGAAACGAACATCCTAAAATAACAGGAAATGAATTACATAATTCAACAGGTTGTGTATCCAAGACAATAAAATCCACAAGATAAATGAATTTATCGACTTATACTAACACATCTTTAATTATTCCTGTAGACACTTTTACAGATCTATTGGCAAGTAAAAGAGTAATAGAAGTTGGTTTTAACTCACCTAGATTGAGACTTTGAAAAATTGAATATGGAAGTAAATTCACACTGGCTCCAAGATCAAGGCTCTTTCAATTTTATGTTCTTCAATAAAGCAAGAAATTTTAGGATAACCAAGGTCTTTATATTTCAAAGCATTATTGTTTTGAAGAATGAAACTTATTTGTTTGGCTAAAAAGGCTTTCTTTTTCACATTCAGTTTCCTCTTCACAGTACATAGATCTTTCAAAAATTTAGCATAGGAAGGAACCTGTTTAATAGCATCTAGCAAAGGTATATTGATTTTTACCTATTTGAAAGTTTCAAAGATTTTAGAGTTGTGATTGACTTTCCTTTATTTGATCATGGCATGAGGAAATGGAAGCACCGGTAGGGAATCAATCTTTTCTTTACAAATTTCATATTCAACGCCTTCTTTACCCTCAAAGAATAATTCATCATCTTTCTCACAAGGTTTAAGAGTGGGTTTTTCAATACCCTTACCACTGTGAAAAGTAGTGACTGATTTGACTTGATCCATGTGTTGGCTTCTAGAACTACTTGTATTTGCATATAAAAGAAGGCAAGGTTGGATAGTTATTGGTTGAGTGTTCATTTATTTCACATATTTGACACATAATGTTTTTAACTGTTTTTAATTAACCATTTTTATTCAATTCTAGTGCCTCGACTTTTCTAACTAAAGATGCAAACTTGGCTTGAAGGTCATGATCTTTTCTAAGGTTATACCTACCTCCACTAGATGTATGAGGTTGAGTTTCACTCGGTGCCTCATAAGTACCTATGGTTTCCTAATTTTGAGTATTTTCAACTAACAAATCTAAGTACTTCATTGCTTTATCAGGGTCTTTATCTTTAAAAGTTCCATTGCACATCAATTCAACCATTTGTCTATCTCTAGGTGTTAACCCTTTATAAAAATGTGAAACTAATCTCCATGTTTTAAAACCATGATGAGGGCAAGTATTAAGTAAGTCTCAATACTTATCCTAACATTGGTAAAATATTTCTCCTGGTTTTTTAGTGAAAGTTGTGATTTATCTTTTGAAATAGTTTGTTCTATGAAATGGGAAAAACTTCTTTAAAAACTACTGTTGCATTTTATTCCAAGCATGAAAGGATCCTAGTCTTTAATTTTGTAGTCATGATTTAGCTTTATCTTTTAATGAAAAAAAGAAAACGCCTTAATCTAATAGTGTTCATGCTACAATCTAAGTCATTACACGTGTTGCAGACCTCTTTAAATTCCTTTAAATGCAAGTATGCATTTTCTAAATCTAAGTCATGTAAGGAAGGTAAAAGTTGAATAATGTATGGCTTAAAATTAAAATGAGATGCATCAGGAGGAAAAGCTATAAATGATGGTGCACTTGTTCTTGTGGGATTCATATGGTCTCTAAGTGTTCTAACACGATTATTCTCATTATTCTCGTTATGAAGTGAGTGATTATCTTCTTCGGCCATATTTTCTGAAAATGATAAGGATACCCTACAAAGTCTACCACTTAATGCACGTGACCACACTCTCATGCACATATAGGAATAGAATAAAAGAAAAAAGAAAATAAAAAAAAAGGAGAAACAAAAAAAAAAACAAAGTTACATACAAGAAAAGTGAAAAGAGAAAATAAAATAAATACTATAATTTGTACAAAAACTTACCTCCCCGGCAACAACACCAAAAACTTGACACTACTAGAAAATTGATGTCTTCTGCCAAGTATAGGAGTGTTGAAGTAATAAATAACCTGGCAAGACCAAGATCGAACCACATAGAAGTTAATTATATAAATTATAGATAACAACAATACAACAATAATAATAGTAACAATAATTACAATAATAATAAAAATAATAATAGTATTAGTAGTAGTAGTAAAGAAAAAAAAGGAAAAGAAAAAGAAAAAGATGAGAACTTTGAGATGGAATATTAATGTAAGAATTAAACAATGATAATAACAAATGTCAAGGTTAGAGGTTCCACCAATAGTATATCAAACAAGTATAGTATAAACTCTTATTATTCAATTGGAAACCACACACAAAGGAGATTCCAATCAAATTATGAATTGTTAACATGATCACATTAGTTATCTTATTCGATTAATTCTAATACTTGTAAATCTCGTAAGGCATTCATAATTATAACTTATGTTAACAATAAATCAAGTTCCTTTCATAACTCAGATGGCGGTTATACCATACAATATAGGCTATGAGAGTGCCAAGTATTTGTTGTACTAAGTGTTATATAACATAAATCTAAATTAGTCATTTAACAAGCAAAGTATTAAAGAGTGAACAAGATATCAAATACAAAACATATTAGTATCAAACATTAAAGTCTATATTGAGTTTACACTATACTTATTCTTACATAATTAGTGTAATCTTTTCACCTTGACATAATAAACTTAATTAAACATTATGAAAGAAAGAAAAATAAATAAACAAAATAAGAACATAAATAAGATAAAATTTAACTAAGTAAATGATAGGAAATGAAAGACATAAACTTGATATTAATAAAAGCAAAGCATAAACATTACAAAAAATACAAAGAGAGAAAGCAAGAGCATGATCTTAGTCTAGAAACCAAGATGTCTAAATGCATGGCAAATGCCTCGTTTTATAGACCAGAATTAGAAACTATTGATTTGATGACTAATTGATGAGTGGGTGACCAACTCTTGACTTGGTGACAATCCTTGTCTTCTCTTATTTTTCCATCCATATAAAGTAGACCTAAATCTGAGATCTATAACTCAAATATGACCCAATTACCGAACAGTGTTCTGGTTTGGACTCACCAACATCTCTTTTCTAAGTTTAGTCATCTCTTTGTCCTTTTAATTTTAGTTCTTAAATTCATCAATCAATCCTTTCATTTATATGATAGGCCTTCATTTAAAATAAACATTTACCATAAATTAAAGGTATCTTATATTATTAGATATGTTATTATTAAACATGCTTTAGTTAAGGAATTTTGATATTTCAAGTGCAAAATAATAATATAAAAATTTCATAAAAATATACTATTAAGTATTAATCAGTTATGCTCATAGGTTGGTTGCCTTTGTGGCATTCCTAGATGGCATTAAAATAGAATGTCAGTTCTATCTCGATAGGGATGATGACCTAGAGGATCATTGCCCCTTTGATGATTTCCTGTTGTTAGCCTAACAAGAGTTACCTAGATCTCTCGTAGTGCTTGTTGTGTTTCATGCTAGAAATTTCTTAATTCTGCTCCTATAACCAAACTATCCTCACATTCACCGCCGCCGAGGATTATGCTTTCGTTCCGTGTATTCACCATCCGATCAGGATTAAGCCTGCTCTGATACCAACTGACATAGCAAAAAACTCTTGAGAAAACAATTCATAGTCTGCTTCAAAAATAATAATTATTCGAATCTACAAACACAAGAAAAACTCGATTCCACTAGCCATAGAAAATGGTTCTCAAAGAGAAAGTTTATTATTCGAAATCAAAAGTACCATATAATGAAAATAAACAGCCTTTATATAGATTGCACATCCTAGTTCAACTAGGATTAAACTGTTTAGGAAAGAAATAACTGGAATAGGAAAAGAATAATGGATTCCTGACAGTAAATAAATTCTGATATTAAAACATAAATTAAAAGTTCTAAAATAGAATGGAAAAGGTGAGCTGCAGCTCGTGATTTGTCTTTCTAGTATTGTCTCTGCAATAAGCTGTCGTAGCTGGCTCTGGTGCAGTTAGTTCTCCCTTCTGCAATCTGTAGAACTAGCTGCAACTGGTTCTACATCGGGACTACTGTTCTTTCTACCGGTCAGGAATCAAGTAAGGTCCGAAAGTAAAAGTAGCAAAAACACTAAACCTCCTCGAAGGCAAATTATGAAAGAAGATTAAGGGTTTTTTTTATCTCGGTTTCTTTAATTTGAAATATTATGAAAAATCTGAAATAAAATATAAAATCTTGAAAAATAAAAAATAAACAACAAAATTGGCTCGAGCGGATCTTCTCATCTTAATTTAAGGAAATCCACGTAGAGGATGGATTGCCGAAGAGCTTTGGGAATCTCAAGTAAAAATTTGAGATCTGTTTAACGATTGGCTAAAAAGCTATGATTTCTTTTAGAGAATTTATTGGTTAAGCATGACTCTATCTTTTCTTGAACCTATTCCTATCTTATTAAACCATAAAAGCAAATGTTAAGTCATCCACATAATTTATTGGTGGTTTGACCCTCATCTAGCTATATCAAATCCCCTTTGACTACTCATAACCTTCAGTTTCATCTAGGCACGTTGCATCATGTAGAAACTATTATTATATTCATCGATCTATTTAAATTTTTATTTCCTAAACATTATTTATTATTTAATAAAAAAAAAGTAATATATATTAGTACGAATTAATTGATATCTCTAATAATTGCTCTCAAATTAGTACGAAAATATCTATTAACACCGGAAAAAAAGGGGGGGAAGAGGGGGGGGGTCTATGCATGCAAAACTGTGGACAGTTATTGTTAGTACTTGGTGGCACAATGTTCCCTTTCCAGTGCAAAGTTCCTAATAAATATATAAAACAAACATCGCATTCAATTATTGAACAAACAGTTATTTCAGTTTATCTTGTCTTTCTATGCTTGCAGCTATATTGTTGTGCTTCCGCTTGCAATGAACTTTCAAAAACTCTGACAAGCATTGGATCTCCTATAAAAGGGATTGTAAACCTCTTTAGGATTCTTCGTGTTTTCACCTTATTTCAGTCCATCTTTTGTCTTTCCATGCTTGCAGCTATATTGTCGTGCTTCCGACTGCATTAATCTATCAATATTTCATGCTAAGTAACAGGTGAATAAGGTAATAATCAGGGAAGCAGAGTGATATTTATGACACTGCATACTTGACCAGCCAATTAGAAAATTATGATATATAAATCACAGAAATTTTATTTGATGAAGCGAGAAGAAGCTCCAGGCTCGAGTTCTAGCAACCTCTCCTCGTCTACGCTTAGCAGAGGGAGAATATCGTACAGGACTAAAGGTAACACAACTGGAGGAGGTTATGCATACAACAAAGCTAAGTGATTAATCACCAGGTCTTTAAAACAGAACTGGTTTCCTCTTAGGATAATCGAGATACACCCTCCCCTTGTAGCTTTGAGCTGCCTCGTTGCTGTCGATAACTTCTGTTGCAGGAACATAGTAATATGTGGGATGAAAGCATATATCATATCACTACTGACGATAAAAGCATCACAAACTGAAAAAAAAAGAAAAGATTATCATCAAAAGTTTATTAATATCATATTTGAACACAAAATATTATCATCGATACTTAAATAAACTTTTTATATAAGAAAATTTATTATGATCCTTTGGATTAGAATTGAATGTTCTAAATACTTAGTACACAGGAAAAAAAAAAAAGGGACGCAAACACTGCTCATTAACAATTGTTGTCAGCCAATCATTAGCGCCACATTTATGAATTTGTGTTCGGCATAAATGAGAATATCAGTTATTAAGAAAACAAAAGCTTCCCTGCTTTTGGACTAATGCTGTTTCCACCAGTCAGGTCCAAAAGTGAAAGTAGGAAAAACACTACACCTTCTCGAAAGCAAATTATGAAAAAAGATTCAGGGTATTTTATCTCGGTTTCTTTAAGTTGAAAAATAATGGAAATTCGAAATAAAACATAAAATCATGAAAAATAAAAAAAACAACAAAATTGGCTCAAGCCCAATCTTCTCATCTTAATTTGAGGAACTCCATTTACAAGATGGATTGCCAAAGTGCTCCTCCATAGATAAGGCTTTGGGAATCTCAAGTAAAAATTTGAGATCTGTTAATTAAGGGTTAGATAAAAAATTATAATTTCTTTTAGATTCTTTATTGTTTAGCATAACTATATCTTTTCATAAACGTATTCCTATCTTATTGAACCATAAAAGCTAAAAATAAGGAGGGAATGTCTACCCAACCAATTATAGGAATACTAATAGCTCATATCCAAGGGACATCTCAAAACTGGGGGCAAATTCAAAGGCAAAACAACACTTTATGCCTATCGCCCCTATCCCGCCAAGTCAAACTCCCATCACCGTGGATTTAACAGCAGATTGACCCCCTGACAATAGATCCACTGATTTTACAAGCTATGAGAAGTTGTCAGCTTTAAAAGAAAGATTAAGAACAGTTGAGAGTAATGATTGATTTGACCCTATGCGAGCAGCGGAAGTGTGTTTGGTACCAAACATCATAGTACCAAAGAACTTTAGGATACCAAAGTTCATCAAATATACTGGATTGGAATGTCCAAACACTCACCTTCGATCTTATTGCAATAAAATGGCCGAGGTGATTTATGATGATAAGCTGTTAATATATTTTTTTCAAGATAATCTGGCGGAATCTGCCCTAAGCTGGTATACGAGGTTGGACGATGTTAAAGTTAAGAAATGGAAAGATTTGGTGGAGGCTTTTCTTAATCAATACAAGTTCAACTTGGAAATTGCTCCTGATAGAACAAGCCTTATGTCAATGGAAAAGAGGAGTCATGAGTCAATAAGGGCTTATGCGCAAAGATGGAGAGATAAGGCAACGCATGTCCAACCCCCTTTGATAGAGACAGAAATGGTGACTCTATTCGCCAATACCTTCAGGGCACCTTACTACGAGCATCTAATGGGCAGCTCCTCTCAACATTTCTATGATGTTGTACGTGTGGCAGAAAGGATAGAGCAAGGGATTAAAACAGGGTGTATAACGGAGCCATTAGAGAAGAAAGGTTTCATAGGAAGGAAAAGGGAAGGTGATATTAACAATTTGGAAGGCGGGTACAAAGGCAAGAATGTAAAATACCAGAACCCACAGATGCCCACCCCTCATTCCACCAATATAAACTTATCAAGATGGGGTGGGTGTCTTTTAAAGATATGCCCAATGTTAATTCCAATCCTTTGCCTAAACATTTTGCCAGTGGAGTGAGCATGGTAGAAGTTGGGAATTGAAGTAAAGGGTTGAAAATATCCATGAAGAAGTTGCATGGTATAGCGGTACAATCAGGGTTTCTAAAGATGAATAATGAACATAATCTTGAAAGGAGTGATTATTGTGAGTTCCATAAAGAGGAGGGACATCATATCAATGATTGCATGGAGTTTTGTAAAAAAATTGAAAAAATGATAATCATGGGAGAATTAAGGATTGAAGCCATGGAGAACGGTGATGAAATAAGAATGATGGAACACCAAGACAAGTTGTCAAAAGTATGTAAAGTCCAACCAACAGCTTATAGGCCACCAAAGTTAATCCTAGTTAAACCTTTTTATACAAAGAGAAATCATAATGCAATGCCCTATACTTACGGTTATGCCTCTAATGTTGGGACCCCTCCTCCTTTGTTCCAAATTGAGATTAATGGGCTAACCAGGAGTGGTTGATGCTTCACACCCGAGGAGTCAAAGAAAGCAAAGAGTAAGGAGATGGTAGACCTTATCAAAGAACTAGAGGTTAATAAACCAGTAACTGAAGAGGAGTCAAATGAATTCTTGAAGTTGATGAAGCATAGTGAATATTGCGTAATAGATCAATTAAAGAAAACTCCAGCTAGAATCTCCCTTATCTCTTTAATACTCAGCTCTGAACCTCATCAAAATGCCTTGCAAAAGGTATTGAATGAGGCATATGTGCCCCAAGACATTGAACAAAAAACCATGGAACATTTGGTAGGGAGGATCCATACGACTAATTATCTATACTTTACAGCTGATGAGTTAGATGCTAAAGGAACTGGACATAACAAACCCTTGTACATCACCACTAGATGCAAGGATTGCCTCATAGGAAAGGTGCTCATCGATAATGGATCAACTCTTAATGTGTTACCAAAACACATGTTGAAAGAAATATTGGTTGATGAATCTTATATAAAGCCTAGTATCATGATGGCAAGAGCATATAATGGCTCACCAAGACAGATAATTGGGACTTTAGAAGTGGATTTATATGTGGGACCATAATTGTTCTTGGTGACATTTCAAGTTATGGATATTCACCCTTCTTATAATATGTTGTTAGGAAGACCTTAGAGTCACGCAGCTAGGGGAGTAACTTCTTCGTTACACCAATGTTTGAAGTACATCATGAACAGGATGTTGGTAACTGTCAAAGTTGAGGAGACAGTATCCATGATAAAGAATGTGGATGTACCTTTCATCGAGGTAAAGGATTGCGATGATGAATATAGCCATGCCTTTAAGATTGTGAACACTAACTAGGTGCCTGAGAACATAATGATAAGAATGTCAAGGATCTCAGAAGCAACAAGGATGGCTGCTCAATGTTTTTTGGAGCTTAGGATTCCATTACAACATAACCCTGTAATTGAAAATCCAGAAAGGGTTAATCTAATTATGATGAAATATGCTAATCAAAGATTTAGGCTGGGGTATGAGCCTAAAAAGTAGGATCATCGATGGGCTGCTGGTAAAAGAAGGGAAAGAAGAATGGCTAGGATTCAAGGAAGAGAGCCTAAAGAAGAAGAGATGGAAATCCCTCCCCTAGGAGTATCGTTCCGAAACGCTGCATATGTAATGCAACCTGATAAAGATTCAGAAAGCCTTAGTCAAAACTTATCAACCATGGACATAAACACCTTAGAGAAGGATAAAGAGGAAGGAAGTGACATAAATATAGTAGTGAGAGTGGAAAATGAATCATTGCCACAGCTAACTGTCCATACTCTAGAAGAAGTCTTCACCAAGACCTTTGTGGGAAAGCTGGCTATAGGCAGAAAGTTTTAGAACTGGGTGACCCAAGAAGCTCCTGTAGTGTTTAAAATGTAAACCAACTTTGTTTGCATTTACATGTTTTGTCATTGCTTTTATTTGCTTTTACTTGCTTTTATTTTCCTCCGGTTGACAATCAAGGCTCATGAGGTCAACCAATTTCTATCCTTGTCATTGAGCCTACCCTTTGTTTTAAAGAGATCATGCATTTTTCAAATGTTGTCTATTTATATACGCATTTACACTAGACACCTTTCGCTTTCAGGAATCCTAAAAGCGAATCTTTCACAACATCACATACATTTAACATCAAGAATGAATGGCCAAACTTTAGCAAACACGTGATTACGAAGGAGGAAGAAGAATGGGATGAAAGCAATATGAGAGAACTCAAAAAACTGGTAGAACAACATGAACAAACTTGGAAGCCCGTTGTAAAAGAACTTAAAACTGTAAATATGGGTAATGGTCAGTCTAAGAAAGAGTTGAAAATAGGGACCTTAATTACTCTTAGGTAAAGAATAGCAATGATTGCCTTACTACGAGAATATGTAGATGTTTTTGCTTAGTCTTATGAGGATATGCCTGGTTTGGATACAAATATCATAGTACACAAGATCCCACTAGAGAAAGGTTGTAAACCAGTCAAGCAAAAATTAAAGAGAGCCCACCTAGATGTCTAGATCAAAGTCAAAGTAGAACTCGAGAAACAATGGAATGCAGGCTTTCTAAAAGTGGTTAAATATCCATAATGGGTATCCAATATTGTTGTTGTACCAAAGAAAGAGGGAAGGATTAGAGTCTGCGTGGATTTCCAGAACTTGAACAAAGCTAGCCCCAAAGATGATTTTCCACTACCACACATAAATGTTTTGGTTGACAATGCTGCACGTAGTTCCACATTCTCCTTCATGGATGGTTTCTTAGGATACAACCAGATAAAAATGGCTCCCAAGGATAAGGCGAAGACAACTTTTATTACACTTTGGGGAACATATTATTACAAGGTTATGCCATTCGGTCTGAAAAACACAAGGGCCACCTATCCAAGAGCCATGATGACTCTATTTCATGATATGATGCACAAAGAAATTCAGGTGTATGTAGATGATATGATTGCAAAGTTCAAAAAAGGAGAAGACCATATAAAGGTTTTAAGAAAGCTATTTGAAAGGTTAAGGAAATACAAACTAAAGCTCAACCTTGCAAAATGTTCATTTGGGGTTAAGTTTGGAAAACTGCTAGGATTTGTGGTAAGCGATAGAGGTATAGAGGTAAATCCTGATAAAGTGAGGGCCATCTAGTCTATGCCATCCCCAAGGATTAAAAAGGAGGTAAGAGGATTCTTGGGAAGATTGAACTACATCGCCCGATTTATAGCTCAGTTGAATCACAACATGTGAACCTATTTTTCGACTACTAAGAAAAAAGAATCCTAAGACTCAAAATAAGGAGTGTGAGGAGGCATTCAATAAAATCAAGCATTATTTACAAAATCTACCTTTGATTGTTCCTCCTATATCGGGAAGGCCTTTAATATTGTATTTGACAGTGACTGAGGTAGTTATGGGATGTGTATTGGGTTAGCATGACGAAACTGGGAGAAAAGAAAGGGCCATTTATTATTTAAGTAAGAAGTTCACTGAATATGAGTCTAGATACATGGTGATAGAAAAGCTTTGTTGTGCATTGGTATGGGCAATAAAAAGATTACGACATTATATGTTGTATCACACCACTTGGTTGTTTTCAAAAGTGGATCCATTTAGGTACATCTGTAACAAACCCTATCTCTCAAGTCGAATTACAAGGTGGCAAGTTTTGTTGGTAGAATACAATATAGTGTATATGACAAGGAAAGCTATGAAACAAAGTGTGATCGCTGATCACCTAGCTGATAATGCCATTGAAGATTATGAGCCATTAGATTTTGATTTCCCTGATGAAAATGTACTATCGATAGAGGAGGAGGAAGGGAAGACAGATTGGTGGACCATGTTTTTTGATGGGGCGGTGAATGTGTATGGTAATGGGGCCGGGGCGGTAATAATCTCTCCCAATAAGAAGCAGTATCTGGTATCAGTTAAATTACATTTTGAATGCACTAATAATACAACTGAATATGAGGCTTGTATCCTGGGTTTAGAAGCCGCGCTAGAGCTAAAGATAAAAAAAATAGATGTGTATGGTGACTCAATGTTGATTATCTGTCAAGTGAAAGGAGAATGGCAAACCAAAGAAGAAAAACTGAGGCCATACCAGAAATATTTATCTACACTATCAGAAGAGTTTAAAGAGACAAAATTCACCCATTTAAGGAGAGAAGGAAAGCATTTTGTAGATGCTTTGGCTACATTGGCTGCTATGGCTACAATTGATCTTGAACGTAAAGTACAACCTCTATATATTGACATAAAAAATAACCCAACTCATTGTTGCTCGATTGAAGGAGAGATAGATGGAAAGCCTTAGTATTATGATATCAAGAAATTTATGCAAAATCAGGAGTATCCAGCAAGAGCATTAAAGATGGATAAGAAAAACCTAAGAAGATTAGCCAAGGATTTCTATTTAGATAGAGAGATTCTATATAAAAGATCATTTAACGGAACCTTGCTAAGGTGTTTGAATGAGACAGAGGTTCGAAATGCTTTACGAGAGGTTCATGAAGGGATTTGCTCAACTCATGCTAATGGCTATATGGTAGCAAGGAAAATACAAAGGGCTGGTTATTTCTGGATGATGTTAGAAAAAGACTGCTGACACGAATAAAAGATTGATGTCTTCTCCCAAGTGCAAGAGTGTCAAAGTAATAAATAACCCGGCAAGATCAGGGTCAAACCATAGGGAGGTTAATTGTACAAATTATAAACAATAATTATAAACAACAACAATAATAATAGTAGCAATAATAATACTAATAATAAGAACAACAACAACAACAATAATAAAAAAAAAAAAGTTGATAAGAACTTTGAGATGAAAAATTAATGTAAGGATTAAACAATGATAACAAATAATGTCAAGGTTAGAGGATCCACTAATGGTATGTCAAACAAGTATAGTATAAACTCTTATTACTCAATTGGAAACCACACACAAAGGAGGTTCCAATCAGATTATAGATTTGTTAACATGATTACATTAGTCATCTTATTCAATTAATTCTAATACTTGTAAATCTCAACAAGCATTCATGATTATAATTTATGTTAACAACAAATCAAGTTCCACAAGCAAGTGACAAGGTTTTCCATAGACTAGTCTATAAGGTGACATACCTAATGATGTTTTATAAGTAGTTCGATAAGCCCAAAGTGCATCATTAAGTCTTAAAAACCAGTCTTTCCTATTAAGGTTCACTGTTTTCTCCAAAATATGTTTGATCTCCCTATTAGCAAGCTCTACTTGTCCACTTGTTTGAGGGTGATAAGGGGTGGCAACTTTGTGTGTGATTCCATATTTCTTCATTAAAGACTCAAATGGCTTGTTCTAGAAATGCGTTCCACCATCACTTATATGGCTCGAGGGACTCTAAATTGACTCAAAATATTTTCTTTCAAAAACTTTATCACTGTTTTGTGATCATTGTTTCGACTTGGAATTGCCTCTATCCATTTTGAAACATAATCTATTGTGACTAATATGTATAAGAAACCAAATGATGGAGGGAATGGACCTATGAAATCTATACCCTAGTAGCCAAAGATCTCAATGATAATAATAGGATTTAAAGGCATCATGTGACGTTTTGAAATAAATCCTAACTTTTTACAATTTTCACATGACTTGCAGAATGCATGTGAGTTTTTGAACATGGTGGGCCAATAAAATCCACTTTGTAAGATTTTTATAGTTGTTTTTCTTGATGAGAAATGGCCCCCACATACCTTAGAATGACAAAATTTAATGACACTACTTACCTCATTGTCAGGAATGCATCTTTGAAATATTTGATAAGGACATTATTTGAATAAAAAAGGGTCATCCCAATAAAAGTTCTTCACTTCGTTCAAGAACTTTCTTTTATCTTGGGTACTTCAATGAGCTAGCAATTGTCTGGAAACAAGAAAAATGACAATATTAGCAAACCAAGGCATAGTAGAGACGGAAAGTAAAGACTCATCGGGAAAGTAATAATTGATTAGTGCGATGTCAGTTTTTGAATCTGTTATCAATCTTGACAAGTGATCTGCAACAATATTTTTGCTACCTTTCTTATCTTTAATTGTGATATCAAATTCTTGAAGTAACAAAATCCATCGCACCAATCTAACCTTAGAATCTTTCTTAGAAAGAAGATATTTCAATGCTGCATGATCACTAAAAACAACAACAGGTGAGCCAACAAGATAAGACCTGAATTTTTCGCATGCAAATACTATTGCAAGTAATTCTTTTTTAGTGGTGGTATAATTCATTTGAGCACTATTTAAAGTTTTACTTGCATAGTAAATTACATAATGTTTCTTATCTTTTCTGTCCCAAAATAGCACCTACAGCATAATCACTAGCATCACATATTATTTCAAAAAGTAATAACCAATCGGGAGGTTGAAAGATAGGAGCACAAGTAAACAAGTTTTTAAGTTTAACAAAAGCTTTTTCACAATGTTCAGTCCATTCAAAAATAGTATCATTTGTTAGAAGGTTACTTAAAGGCTTAGATATTATACTAAAATCTTTGATGAACCTTCTATAAAAACCAACATGTCCTAGGAATGATCTAACATCTGTAATAGACTTTAGTGTTGGCAAGTTTGCAATTAACTCGATTTTAGATTTGTCAACCTCAATTCCTTTTGATGAAACAATATGACCAAATGCACTGTCATTTGTTACATAAAGTGACATTTTTCTCAATTTAGCACAAGATTCTTCTCTTCACACCTGGTCAAAACCTTTTCTAAGTTAGTCAAACAATCATCAAATGAATCGTCAAAAACAGAAAAATCATCCATGAAAATCTTAAGAAAATGTCCAATCATATCACTAAAATATACTAAACATGCATCTTTGAAATGTGGCTAGTGCATTACATAATCCAAAATGCATCCTTCGATATGCAAAAGTACCAAATGGACATATGAAAGTAGTCTTCTCTTGATCTTCCAATGCAATTTCAATTTGGTTGTAACCCGAATAGCCATCTAGGAAACAATAAAATTCATGACCTGTAACTCTTTCTAGGATTTGATCCATGAAAGGTAAAGGAAAATTATCTTTTTTAGTCATTGAATTAAGTTTTCTATAGTCAATGCACATGCACTAACCAATAACAGTTCTAGTGGGAATTAACTCATTGTTCTCATTTGTTATCACAGTGACTCTAGATTTCTTGGGTACAACTTGGGTAGGACTTACCTATTTTCTGTCAGAAATAGGATAAATGATTTCATTATCTAAAAGCTTAATAACTTTATTTTTCACTACTTCTTTCATATTAGAATTTAAGCCTTCATTGCATTTCTCTAGAGGGTTTAGCATTTTGCTATAAATAAATTTTATGTGTACAAATCAAAGGACTAATTCCTTTTATATCAACTATGGTCCATCCTAATGTATTTTTGTGCATTTTCAGAGTTTGTAATAACTTACCTTCTTGATGTGCATGAAGTTTGGAAGATATTATTATCGAAAAAGTTTCATTTTCTTCCCAAAATGAGTATTTGAGATTGGATGGCAATAGTTTCAAATCAGGTTTTGGTGGTTGAACACTTGAAAGCATAGATTTAATTGATCGTGGTGGCAATTCCTCAATTTATAGCCTCCAATTACTTGTCTTTAATTCTTCCTGAAAATAAATCATTTGCAAATCATCATATTCATCAATCTTAATTTCACTGGAAGTGGTTGGAAATTGATCATGAATTAATTTTTCAGTAAAGTCCACTTCTTGTAAATCATTATCATCTCTAGGTTGCTTGCAAATGTTGAAAATATTCATCTCCAATGTCATGTTTCCAAATGATAGCTTCATCAGTCCATTCCTATAATTAATCAATGCGTTAGAAGTTGCAAGAAATAGACGTCCTAAAATAACAAGAAATGAATTACATACTTCAACAGGTTGTGTGTCCAAGACAATAAAATCCATAGGATAAAAGAATTTGTCAACTTGTACTAACACATCTTTAATTGTTTCTCTAGGCACTTTTATAGATATATTGGCTAGTAAAAGAGTTATAGAAGTTGGTTTTAACTCACCTAGATTAAGACTCAGAAAAACTAAATATGAAAGTAAATTCACACTAGCACCGAGAACAAGTAAGTTTCTTTCAATTTTATGTTCTCCAATAAAGCAAGAAATTGTAGGACAATGAAGGTCTTTATATTTCAAAGTATTATTGTTCTGAAGAATAGCACGTACTTGTTCGGCTAGAAAAGCTTTCTTTTTCACATTCAATTTCCTCTTTACAGTGTTTGGCTAGATCTTTCAAAAATTTAGCATAAGAAGGAATCTGTTTAATAACATCCAGTAAAGGTATATTGATTCTTACATATTTGAAAGTTTTAAAGATTTCAAAGTTGTGATTAACTTTTCTTTGTTTGGTCATGGCTTGAGGAAATGGAAGTGCTAGTGGAGAATAAGTCTTTTCTTTGCAATTTTCAGATTCAACCCCTTCCTTACCCTCAAAGATTGACTCATCATCTTTCTCATAAGGTTCAAAAGCGGGTTTCTCAATAACCTTACCATTGCAAAGAGTAGTGACTAATTTGACTTGATCCATGTGTTGGCTTCCGGAACTACTTGCATTTGCATTGTATTGCCCCTTGGGATTTTATTATTGTTGAGATGGAAACTTACCTTTCTCTTGAAAACTAAGAGCAGATGTTAATTTTGCAAGAGTATCTTTAAAATCTGTTATGTTTTGAGCAAGTTGAGTATTGCTTGTCTCTTGCTTTTCAATAAATGCATGCAATGTTTTCTCAAGATTTCTTCTAAGAGGTGGAGCATAAGGAGATGCATATCCATGAGAATTTTGGAAATTATGGTGTGCTTGAAATGGTGGTTATGAAGTTTGTGCATTGTTGTTCTCACTCTTCCAACTAAAATTTGGGTGATTTCTCCAACCAGGGTTATATGTTTGTAAGTATGGGTTATGGTTGGCCCTTCAAAAATTGTTTAAAGCATAGGCTTGTTCATGGAGACATTCCTTAAAAGAAGGCAAGGTTAGACAATTATTGGTTGAGTGTTCATTTGTTTCACATATTTCATACATAATGTTTTCAACATATTTTAATTGATCACTCTTTTTCAATTCTAGTGCCTCGACTTTTCTAGCTAAAGATGCAAACTTGGCTTGAAAGTCATGATCTTCTCTAAGGTTGTACATACCTCCACTAGATGGATGAGGTTCAGTTTTACTCGGTGCCTCATAAGTACCCACGGTGTCCCAATTTTGAGCATTTTCAACTAACAAGTCTAAGTACTCCATTACTTCATCAGGATCTTTATCTTTAAAAGTTCCATTGCACATCAATTCAACCATTTGCCTATCTCTAGGTGTTAACGCTTCATAGAAATGTGAAACCAATCTCTATGTTTCAAAACCATGATAAGGGCAAGTACTAAGCAAGTCTCGATACCTATCCCAACATTGGTAAAATGTTTCTCCTGGTTTTTGAGTGAAAATGGTGATTTTTCTTTTGAAAGAGTTTGTTCTATAAGATGGGAAAAACTTCTTTAAAAATTATTGTTTCATTTCATCCCAAGCACGAATGGATCCTAGTCTCAAATTTTGTAACCATGTTTTAGCTTTATCTTTTAATGACAAGGAAAAAAGCTTTAATCTGATGGTGTTCATACTACAATTTAAATTATTATATTTGTTACAGACCTCCTCAAATTCCCTTAAATGCAAGTATGGATTTTTCAATTCTAAACCATGAAAAGAAGGTAAAAGTTGAATAATGTCTGGCTTAAAATTAAAATGAGATGCATTAAGAGCAAAAACTATGCATGATGGTGCACTTGTTCTTGTGGGATTCATGTGGTCTCTAAGTGTTCTAGCACGGTTATTCTCATTATTCTCATTATGAAGTGATTGATTATCTTCTTCGGCTATATTTTCTGAAAATGATGAGGATACCCTACAAAGTCTACCACTTTATGTACGTGACCACACTCTCATGTACGTGTAGGAATAAAATAAAAGGAAAAAGAAACAAGAGCAAAGAAACAAAATTATATACAAGAAAAGTGAAAAGAGAAAATAAAATAAATGCTATAATTTGTACAAGAACTTACCTTCCCGGCAACGCCGCCCAAAACTTGACACGACTAAAAGATTGATGTCTTCTCCCAAGTGCAAGAGTGTCTAAGTAATAAATAATCCGGCAAGACCGGGGTCGAACCACAGGGAGGTTAATTGTACAAATTATAAACAACAATTATAAGCAACAACAATAATAATAGTAGCAATAATAATATTAGTAGTAGTAGTAGTAGTAGTAGTAGTAGTAGTAGTAAGAACAACAACAACAATAAAAATAATAAAGAAAAAAGAAGAAGAAGAAGAAAAGTTGATGAGAACTTTAAGATGAAAAATTAACATAAGGATTAAACAATGATAACAAACAATGTCAAGGTTAGAGGATCCACTAATGGTATGTCAAATAATTATAGTATAAACTCTTATTATTCAATTGGAAACCACACACAAAGAAGGTTCCAATCAGATTATAGATTGTTAACATGATTACATTAGTCATCTTATTCAACTAATGTTAATACTTGTAAATCTCATCAAGCATTCATGATTATAATTTATGTTAATAACAAATCAAGTTCCTTTCATAGCTCAGGTGTCGATTATACCATACAGTATGGGCTAGGAAAGTGTCAAGCATTTGTTGTACCAATTGTTATACAACATAAATCAAGATTAGTCATTTAACAAGCAAAGTATTAAAGAGTGAACAAGATAACAAATATAAAACATGTTAGTATCAAACATTAAAGTCCATATTAAGTTTACACTATACTTATTCTTACACCATTAGTGTAACCTTTTCACCTTGACATAATAAACTTAGCTAGACATAATGAAAGAAAGAAAAATAGATAAACAAAATAAGAACATAAATAAGATAAAAATTAACTAAGTAAAGGAAAGGAAATGAAAGGCATAAACTTGATATTAATGAAAACAAAGTATAAACATTATAAAAAATACAAAGAGAGAAAGCAAGAGCATGATCTTAATCTGGACACAAATATGCCTAAATGCATGGCAAATGCCTCCTTTTATAGGCTAAAATTGGAAACTATTAATTTGATGACTGATTGATGAGTAGGTGGCCAACTTTTGACTTGATGACAATCCTTATCTTCTTTTGTCTACCCAAAATTTTATTGATAACGTCAAAATTGGAACCACTTGAAAACATGAAAGTTATAGGAAATTGTCTCATCTTTCTTGTGTAAAACATTCAAATCATTTTAACTCTTAGAACTCCAAATATGACCAAAATACTAAACAGTGCTCGGGTTGGAGGACAAATTTAGACTTCTTTATTGTTGCTACAATTTGGACTTGAACATGGCCTTTTTAGAACTTGGGCTCCATATAAAAGTTGTAGGCCTATGTCTAACCTTTCCATCTATATAAGTTAGACCTAAATCTGAGACCTATAACTCTAGATATGACCCAATTACCGAATAGTGTTCCAGTTTGGATTGCACCGACGTCTCTTTTCTAAGTTTGGTCATCTCTTTGTCCTTCCAATTTCAGTTCTTAAATTAATCAATCAATCCTTTCATTTATGTGATAGGCTTACATTTAAAATGAACATTTACCATAAATTAAAGGTATCTTATATTATTAGATATATTTTATAAAACATGCTTTAGTTAAGGAGTTATTGATATTTCAAGTGCAAAATGATGATATAAAACCTTGATAAAAATACACTTTTAAGTATCAATCAACTACATTGACTATGTCAGGAAATGTCATAAGGGTCAAGTGCATAGTGATAAGGTCAGTGCACCTCCAACTCCGCTGTTTAATTTAGCATCTACATGGCCATTTGCAATGTGGGGAATCGATGTGATTGGGCCTGTTAACCCAAAAGCCAGCAATGGGCATAGATTCATTCTCGTAGCTTTTGACTATTTCACAAAATGGGTAAAAGCTAGTTCATATGCCCATGTGACACAGAAGGTGGTGAAAACGTTTATTAAAAAAGGCTTGATTTGTCGGTATGGTCCACTTGAAAAAGTAGTGACTAATAATGCATAGAATTTCAATGGCAAAGAAATAGTGGAGCTCTATATAAGATGGAAAATCAAGCATTCAAATTCCTTTCCATACAGGCCAAAAATGAATGGTGCTATGGAAGCTACCAACAAAAACATCAAGAAAATTATTTAGAAAATAGTAGTCACTTACAAGGACTGGCATGAGATGTTACCATTTGCTCTCCATGCAT
The DNA here is from genome assembly GCA_015708895.1 of Populus ilicifolia. Lineage (NCBI taxonomy): Eukaryota > Viridiplantae > Streptophyta > Magnoliopsida > Malpighiales > Salicaceae > Populus > Populus ilicifolia. Next base: position 138,874 of record SRLM01000177.1, on the reverse strand, counting down.
ATCGCACTGTAGTGAGAACCTCGACAGGAGCTACTCCGTATTCTTTAGTGTATGGGATGGAGGCAATAGAAGAGGCTGAGGGGGCCAAAGCGAGATATGAACAGTTAAATCTAATCAGTGAAAAGAGGGTAGCTGTAATATATCATTATTAGCTTTACTAGAAAAGGATGGCCAAAGCATATGATAAAAAGGTTAGACCCCGTCTATTCCAAAAAGGAGATCTGGTACTGAAGAAGCTCTTAGCTTTACCAGGGAAAAATCTAAGCAAATGGGCTCCAAATTATGAAGGTCCTTATGTAGTGAAAAAGGCTTTCTCAGGAGGAGCTCTACAGTTGTCCATAATGGATGGAGAAGATCTAGCCAGACCTGTGAATTCTGATTTTGTAAAGAGATATTATATATAATGTGTTTCGCTTCCTCCCAAAATCAATAAAGTGAAGTTTGGCCATGATTTCTTAGTGTAAAGAATCTTTTTCCCACTGCATTGATCTCACAACATTTAATTTTTTAAAAAGGAAAAAATCTTGAAAGGTCTAGCTTTATGCATGATTACAAGGAATGTATCATAAGACGATCACAGGTGAATTTTAAGCATTTTCGATAAAGAGGGCACCAAGTTAAACAAACCATAGATAAAAGACAAAAATCAATCTTTAGAAGCATTTTTTTTACATGTGATAAAATGTTTGGATAATCACTCTATAATCATGTGCAAATGTTGGTCAGGACAAGAACAAAGTTTATCAATCCTAGTAAATATGCATTTTGAATGAGGAAAGGCCATCTTTGTTAACCCGTCACTTTCTAAAGATTATATCCTTTGTGGTCCCCATTTGGGCTGTAGCGAGTTTTTTTTCTTTTGAAAACCCTGACTAGGACCACATCCCATACTAGGGAGCAATAAGAGATCCTTTGTTAGAAAGGGTGAAGATAATGGTAGAATCAAGGGTAAAAAAGGGGTTAAAAGTGGAAGCCCTATAAATGATAAAAGGCTAAAAAAAAGGGGTTCGATCAAACTGCCAAAGGGAACACTTGGATCTTTACAAGTCAGAACCCAACACTTGGGGGCAAGAAAAGAGAGAGAGAGAGAGAGAGAAGGAGATATAATAATTCATTGATGCTGATGATCCTTATGCAGGTTTCCCAAAACACATGCCTACGAGACAGCTTCATAAGAACAAGAGATAGAAGAAGAGTGGTCCTAAGTTTTAAAACTTGAAACACTTTTTGAGCCTTAAAGCATCCTTTTTCTTTCATAACCCATAACCGTAATCGACATTACAAGCCTCTAGAAGTCCTTTCTAATCAAACGCATATAACCCTATTTGATAGGCATTGGTCTTTAGTTCATTTGACATGATAAATAAGTCATAATCTATTTCGTTCTATCCTTGCAAGAAATATGCTAATATGAGACGACCTTTTTTTCTCAACATAACCTTCTCAAGGAAGATATTTGAAACCTTTTAAAAAAAATCAAATAGAAGATTACCATGAAGAATGTCCGATCTAAAGTCAAAACCACATTTTAGAAACCAATAAAACCCTTTACGGGAATTGCTTAAAAAAGTTTTGATGCATATGTAGAAAGTTTAAGTTGTCATGAACAAAGCCAAGATTTTTAAAGACTTTTCTTTTTGTGTGCTAAAAAAAAGCCTTTATTTGAGAAAAGACAAATGAAAACATTGATAAAAGTATGATAAAAAACAATGGCAAATCATGCAAAAGGTCACTAAAAAGGGTTAGGGATTTCCTCTTTGAGATAGGATGGCTAAGAAGGACAGTGGGAGAGACAGATCTCAGCACATGATTTCAAACACATGGACAAGGTCATACAAAAAGAGAGTGTTATAAGATGGAAGAGACCTATGTTTCGAAACAAGATAAGGATGCATGCATAAACATTTAACCTTAAAGCATTGCACATACATCTTCATTCCTGCAGGAAAATCCTCAAAGAAGTTTAGTAAGATTGAAAAAAAAAAAGAAGAAGAAGAGGAAGAAGAAGAAAAAGGAAGCAAGTTCAAACCTTGCCAACAAAAAGAACACATATTTTGGTTTTGGTTAAAGGGGATTGTCAAATGGGATCTCAAGTTAGCACAACCACATAGATTTTGGTTCTAGATTGCCAGACAGGATCTTAGGTAAACTCAATCAAAAGGGTCAGTCGCCCCTTGAAAATAGATCAATGTGAGTGGAAGGGCAAGTCGCCCATGAAAATAGACCATGTGGGCCGGTCACCCCTGAAAATAGACGAAGATGAACATTTAAGGGTAGGTCGCCCATAAGAATAGACCATGTGGGTCAGTCGCCCCTGAAAATAGACCAGGATGAACATGTTTGGGAGGTCACCCGTGAAAATAGATAAATGTGAGTGGGTGGGCTAGTCGCCCCTGAAAATAGACCATTCTTCTTCAAAAGGGGCAAGTCGCCTAAAATAATGACATCATTTTCCTTTTCTTAGTTTTGTTTTGTAAGCATTGTAAAGAGGGGGCATTTGTTGTTACCAATTTTTGGGTTACCACAAAACCAAAAAAATAAAAATGAGAAAATAAAAAAATATATATATAAAAAAAAATTAAAAGAAAGAAAAAAAGGGGGGGAAGTCGTTTTCAACATTAAAATAGGGATATGGTTTGCAGCAAATTACTTAAATCATAGGGCATGTTTTAGGGCTTGTCCCAGGTACCATTATCACCGCAAGGCTCTCCTTGGCTTATAAAAGCCAGAGAAAGACAGCGAGCAAAAGTGGGGAGAAAAAGAGGAAGAGCGGAGAAGAGGGAGGAGATTTAAGAGCGACACCAACAAAGGAGTTGGGAGACCACCGGTTTTTTTTCTTTGTTTAAAACCAAGGAAGCCACCATCATCATCAACTTCAACTTTCTTCCGAACCAGGGAACCAGCTGAGGAGACCAGCATCAACATAGGCTTTCCCTTCTCCAGAATCAGCTCCCTAGGCCGCCGCCACAAGTGTCACCCTAGAGCCACTACTAGTTACTGCCTTCCTCCCCATCATTGATAACAGCCCTGTACCGTGAGAAAAAAAAGAAGCAAAAACAGAGACAGACAGGGGAAAAGCAGAAACAGAGGAGAAAGGAGGAGAAGTCGCCGCCTGGAACCACCATCTGCAACCCAAACCGACCACCAGCACCGCCACCAGCATCAATAGGAGTGTTTGCCATCGTCGTCAACATCGTTTTCTGCCACCAGGTTTGTCCACCCCTTCTCGTCACTATGCTTGCACCATTTCCTCGCAAATACTATTCAAGTGGAACATAATTCACTCGAACAGTGAAATGCTATTATTACTATTCACGTGAATTATATTTCATGTGAATAGTGAAATTTGCAAAAAAAATAAAATTATAAAATAAAAATTCCTCAAAAATTATTTTAATAAATCTGTGATTTTCCGCAAGTTTTGTTATTGTATTTTGATCAATATTGATTTGTATTTTTATATTGTAAAGATACAATTCCAGTATTAAAATACCTAATTTTTGTCAAGTCATCAAAAAAATATAAAAAATAAAAATGTTTTGTTTTTATGCATATGACCTAGTCTCTCCAATATATATATCATCATATTTTTATACAACAAAGGAAATTTCAAAACAATATATGTATTAGCATGCATTTTGGCTTTTATAACCAGTTTATTCAAGCCATGAGAACTAAGCCAATATTTCAAAAATTCCAAAAAAAAAAAATTGTTTTCTTTTAATATTTGAGGTTACGATCTTATACGTAAGATGTATTTTGAATATTAAATTCTTGTGTTTAGGTCAGAGTTATCCGATAAGATAAGGACCTCCTTATTGAGGAGGACTTTTCTTAAACCATTGACGAACCAACAACTAGAAATACAATAACACCTTATCAAACAATCAAACAATGCAGCTTACCTTAGGTAGGGCACATTTGGGGTGCTAATACCTTCCTTTTATGCAACTAGTCCCCGTACCCGATCTCTGAGACCAGTTAAGATTCTTAGTGACCAAAATACTAGGTGTCGACTCCTATTCCATTTTTCACTGATAAAAGACAATATTTTCTTATCTCCCCACATTTACCACATAGATACCATATACGCGTTCATTGATAAAGTGGAAAACCCGTTGCGATTCCGCACACGTGCGACACATAAATTGACTAATAATAGTTAGTGCTTATGCAAGATCTGGCCTTGTGTGTGCTGAGTACATCAATCTTCCTACAAGTCTTTAGTACCTGCTTTTATCAATTGGTAGGCTGATCATCTCAATTTGTGAGTCATCACTCCTAGTCTCCACAATAACCATATCTTGAGTACATTATTCATCATTAGTATCTCTATATAAATCCACATTTATACTTGTATCCACTATACTACTCTCATTTTGATTATTCGATAGAACATCTGTAGGCATATGGACTTCATAGTCTGGAGTCTAAAGTTCATCCTGATACTCTCCCTGAAGTTCAAACTTAGAAAAATACATTGAGTCTTCATGAAAAACCACATCCAGTGTGACAAATATTTTCTGAGTTGGGGGATGATAACAACGATAGCCATTCTAATATGTAGCATACCCAATAAAAACACACCTCAATGCCCAAGGTTGCAACTTGTTGCTTTGATGTTTATGTAAATAGACGAATGTTGTACATCCAGATACACGAGGGGGTAAGTTTGGGGTTGCTGGAGATACAACACCTTCTATAAGGGCTTCAGATGGTATTTTGAAAGCAATAGTGCTAGAGGGAACTTGATTGATCAAATAGGTTGCAAATGTGAGAGCTTCTCCCCAACAACAGTGGCAGATGAGCTTTTATTAATAAAGCACAGACTACCTCCAATAAGTGATGATTTTTCTTTCAGCTACCCCATTCTATTAGGGTGTATATGGACAAGTCGTTTGGTGAATAATTCCATGGATTCTCAATTACTATTGAAGTTCACAAACTGTATATTCTCCATCATTGTCACTACGAAGAACCTAAATTTTTGCATTATGTTGAGCACTCATCATTTTATGAAATTATTGAAATATCACATTTACATCACCCTTGGATTTCATCAAGCACACCCAAGTCACCCTTATACAGTCATCAATGAAGGTAACAAACCACCAAAATCCACTCAATGTAGATACCTTGGACGGTCCTCAAACATCTGAATGTATTACCATAAAAGGAACTAAGCTTCTATTGAAACTTAATGGAAATGAAGCACAATGGCTTTTTGCAAGCTTATAAACATCACACTTAAAGCTCGAAGTATCATATTTTGCAAATAAATTAGGAAATAATTTATTCAAGTAACTAAACGAGACATGCCCCAATCATCGGTGCCATAACCAAATATCTGATGACTTCTTCTCTCCTTGAGAATCATCTAATGCCAAGGCTTGACGCAACTTATTTGAACTTTTTTACATCAAGTTGAGGTAGTATAACACCCCTCGTTTAATATCCTAACCAATCATCTACCTTGTTTGGATGTCCTTAAACACATAAGAGTTAGGCCAAAAAATAACAATACAAAATAAGGTAATGGTTATTTAAGAGACTAATAATAAATTATAGTTTAAAGAGGGAACAATTAAAACAAAATCTAAACTCAAGTCATTAGTGAGAGGTACTAATCCTTCCTCTCTAACTAGATTTGAAGTGTCATTGGCAGTTGAGACATTATTTGGAGGATGGTTTGATTAATGATATTTGACTAGAATCAAATGTCATATAGTTAGATGCATCAGAATCAATTATCCATACACTATTAGAAACAGTGTAGAAACATTAAAAAACTTACCGTCGTTGTCATATAAAGCCTTCCTGGCAGTATTAATTTCGCCATGTGTTTTGACAATTGTTGTAGTAGGAGTTGTCATCTTCGATGTTTTCTTTCATGGATCGCGACTATGATCCCACCAATGTGGATATCCCACTAGTTCAAAGCATATGTTTTTTGTATGACCATTTTGATCATAGTGACTACATTTGTATGCAAATTTATCAGCCCTATTCTTCTTATGATTATACCTTGTTGTCTCCTACTATTTGCTAGATTGGTTTTGGGCACCATTGCTGAGGTTTCAAAGTGTTCTGTTTCTCCGTTCATCATTGTACGTCGACTAAATTCACTATGGATTAATGCATAACACTCTTCTAGTTCAGGAACTAGTTCCTTTCTCAGAATTTCTTCATGAATTTGTTCAAAGTCATCATCTAATCTAGCAAGAAAGATATGCACCCTCTGCCAGTAGACTAGTTTTCTATATGATTCAACATCTTTCTCACTCTCTATGATCACCTTATCGTGATGATCTAATTCACCAAAGATCTCAGTTAGTTCCCCATAATACATAGACAACATTTTGCCCCTTTGTTTGGCAGAGAATGCTTTCTTATTTAAGGCAAAGACTTGTAACTCATCTGTTCCTTCACAGAAAGCTTTAGAGAGAGCTTTTAAAATATCACAAGTAATAGGTAAGCGTAGGTATCTCTTCATTATTTCTAGAGACATAGACATCAAGAGCCACCTCTTGACCTTCTGATTGTCTGCATACCATTTTTTGTATCCCTCTTTTTCCTCTGCAGGTGTTTGTGCGCCACAAATAAAGGAAAGTTTCTCTTTCTCAGTAATATACATTTCAATGATTTGAGACAACATGTTATAGTTTGTTTTATTAAGTATAATCCCTGCATTAAAGAGGATCTTTTTGATTAAATAATAATTGGACCAAGTTTGTTACCAAAAAAAATTCAACATCTGATTTGTTCATGGTGGTGTTTGAAAAAGAAAGAAGAAAGAAAGAATAAAAAGAACCTTTCAGGTAGGCTCTGATACTAAGTTTGAATCAAGTATAAATCATGTTTCAAAGTATCAAGAAGAGTTTATTATTTCTCTTATATTGAATGAGGAATACAAGCAGATATATATAGTACTGGAACAACAAACTAGCACCTACAATTAAGTTATTCTACCTGTAATATTACTTCTATAATTAGGAAAGAAATAGTATTGTTCCTTTAATTAATCTATCCTACCATATACATTAATATTAAGAAAGGAAAGAATTCTGCAGAACAGGAAACCTGTAGAAAGGGAAAGAATCATAAGGAAGAGGAAAGAATTATAATATTTCAACAATTGGAACCAAAAGTTCTCTTTCTAGTACTATCAAGTTCATAAAATATGAAAAAAAAAAAAACAAATTCATATTTAATTGTTGAGCAATCGATTCCTTCCAACTTGTTTCCTAGCATCGATGAGAGTACTATTAATTTCTTGGTGAATTTGATCCTTTATATCTAACTTTTCCTTGTCAATTTCTTGACATGATATGTGTAAACTGACCCGGAGAAAATATGATAACAAGTACCATTTTGCAAGTCAGTTCGCAACTAACCTTTTTGCAATGAACAACGCAGATTTCATCATCACCAACACATACCAGAAGATTGCGAGAACATTTTCCTTTAAAAAATAACAGAACTAAAAGTATCATTTGCATAAAATTCAATTTTTCATCAGATACAAAGTATGTTTCTATTGTTTCTTTCACTTAATATTCTTCCATGCTTAAGATCATCTTCAAGTATGTTTACATTTTACCTTTCAAATGCTAATTTCTAAAATCATGTTTCCTTTCGAACCTTTGCATGTCTTATAACAGTCTTTCTTTCTAGATTGTCACACTTTCAACTTAACAACTTTTTCCTTTGTTTCAGCAAGAATAATGTTTGGCAGTACGAAAGCCACACTGCCTTTACTCTTCTTGGGCTCTATCAAGTTGTTCACGGCATAGATGTTTTTTATCCTAAGTTCAATATTGTATCTCTAGGTGCAGATATGTGCATATGTTAGGAAAGTTTAGGATGGAAACAAATATGGAGTTGGCTTAAAGGTGTGAAAACATTATCTTTAAGGTGTTTATTTATCCCATAGAGAGACAACACCTCTAGGATACAACTAAGCTCTCTAAACTTCTAAAAGAATGAGAAGATAAGACTAAGAAAAGAATATATGTATTTTTTATTATTTTTCTTTTCTTTATAGTAACATGCTTTTATAGTCTTGAAACATAACGATGAAACAATATGACTGTTGATGAATCACTATGATTGTTCATCAAACAATATGATTGTTCATGAACCACCATGATTGTTCATCAAACAATATAACTATTAATAATACACTATAGTTGTACATCAAACAATATGATTGTTGATAAAATAATATGATTGTTCATCAAACAGTATGACTATTCATGAAACAGTATAATTATTCATATTAAGTTTCAAGTTCAAAGTTCCAAATGCGATCTTTTAATATTTTAAATATCCATATAATAACATTAGGAAGCCAAATAGGAGAGTTTGTCCACCATGACTTAATTTACTACACAATAGAAACCCACACTTAGAAACATTAGGAGGGAGTGTTTCTTTCTAATGTGGGATAAAAAAATTTTCTTTATTCATTTACAAACTACACCAACAATCCTCTACTAGTTTGTAATGAAGGTCTTTTCACTTGATAGAACTATGCTTATAAGAAGGTATTTTGCAATTTAAACTTTCAATTTGTGTCAGAACTTAAATTCTACTAAAGTTAATGGTGTCCGCAAGTTAAACCAAAACTTTGTTATAGAATAAAATATACTACACACATAATACTATTCAAACTCTTAAAGAGATTTACAATTGTTTAGCACTATTATGGCCATGTGCTAAAATCATAATTGTTTTTTTAATATTGACAAGAGAAAACCCTAACTCTTATTAAAAGCAGCACCATTTTTATATTTATATAGGTGGAATTATACATGTCTCTATTACATTATACACAAACTTTAAATTCCATTAAGAGCCCACTCTCATCCTACTTTTTGTAATAAGACACACTGAATACTATCAAAATAGAGACTCAAATTAATTATCAGTGGCCAACAAATACAAAAGAGTAAGTTTTTATTACCCATTAAACTAAGAGATAAGCTTTTTGCTGATCCGATGTTGGGTTCCTATTATTGGTATGTTTAATAACGGGTTTCAACCCCATTCCATTAGTTGTTTTTCGTACCATGTCTCTAGATAGTCCTTTCATGAACAGATCTACTAAATTATTCACAGGCTTCACGTAGATAATGGTGATTACATTATTTGTAATCAACTCTTGACTATATCCATATCAAATGCTTATATGTCTTGACTTACCATTGTAAATGTTACTATAAACTCAAGACATGGTTGCTTCATTATCTTAGTATAAAAAAATAGCTAACATGGGTTATGGCCATAACTTAATATCAAACAACATATTTCTTAGTCATTTTACTTTTTTACCTGTAACAACTATATTAATAAATTCTAATTTCATGGTAAAATGAGAGATCCATATTTGTTTCTTAGATGCTTAAGATATTGCATATCCTCTAAGTGAGAAAATTCATCCTAATGTGAACTTATTACCACTTGAATTAGTCATCCAACTTGCATCATTATATCCTTCCATCATAGTTGAAAAATCAAAATAAAACAAGCCTAAATCGATTTTGCGTGGTCAGCTTCGATGGATAACTACCCAAATGAGCCGTGTTTGTAACGGTGAACTCTACCGCTATATTGCTGACACAAAAGGTGCTTTTGTACATGTATGTGGTGTAGACAGTAATATGCTCATTTTCATTCTTTGTAATCAATGCTCCACTCTTCTTACCTGAGTGTATTTGTCTGCATCCTGCTCTCTATGAAGCATTTAGCCTCACTGTTGAGGAAGCTATGGTCAGCGGGCTTCCTACTTTTGCCACTTGCCATGGTCGCCCTGCTGAGATCATTAAGCATGGTGTTTCAGGCTTCCATGTTGATCCCTATCACCCTGATCAGATGGTCACACTTTTGGTCAACTTCTTTGAACAATGCCAGAAAGATCCTATCCACTGGAACAAGATTTCTGATGGAGGGCTTAAGAGAATCCATGAAAGGTCTGCTTTTTCCATGTGATCTTGCTCAAGGGAAGATTTCTATCTTCAAAAGAGTAGCTAATATATATAAGATCAATTTTGCAGGTACACATGGAAGATTTATTCTGAGAGGCTACCGACACTACCTGGTGTTTACGGCTTCTGGAAGCATGTTTCTAAGCTCGAGAGGAAAGAAACAAGGCGATCTCTGGAGATGTTTTACATTCTCAAGTTCCAGGATCTGGTTTGTTATCTCTTCCAGCTTCTTGAAATTAAAGGACCATTTTGGGGTGCATATCAAGGCTGAGCACCTATTCATAACAGGGAATGCATGTCAATATATTGTTCACGTTGCTGTCAGAACCATTTTCTGTTTACTTGTACATTTATTCGTAAAACTGATTCTTCAACTATTACCAATGGAGGAGAAAACCGAATCTTAATATCAATGAATCACTTGCGTGCTTGTCATCTTGATAGTTTTTGCATCTGCTGTTTCAAAAAAGGCTACAAATTATAGTTGTTTCATATCCAAGGCTTCTAGAAAGAGTTTTTAGCAGAACTCATGCAAACATTTTTAAAACTGTAATCAAGATAAAACACAGTTTCAATCACCATTAAACAAACTCCTAAGAGGACTCATACCTTGAAGAATTTACATGGGCCTCTTGTATTTTTGCTTCAGGTAAAGTCGGTTCCGCGTGCATGTTCTGTTTCTCATGTTTAGAAGGCTTTTATGGAGAAAAGTCTTGCTTCTTTAGCTGCGATTTCTGCTTATGCAGAACAATGTAGTTGATGGCGTACCTTCTTTTATCAGTGGAAGAGTCTTGTGATTGACCCTTCATTAGCTTTGGCATGAAGAGATTAATACAGTAGATCATAATTAATAATGGTGTTTCAACTACTCTCTGTTAACAAAATGCTGCGAAGAGCTTCGTAATCATATGATCATAGTGTTGTACGTTGTTCACAACTATCCACAATATTTTCCATTTCAATGTATCAATATCAATACAAACCCAGAATATTTGAGAACAACTTTCACGGGGGTTATTTAAAAATTATAATAACATGTTTTTAATAAAAGTTAACTTCTTGTGGTTTTAATTAAAAACATATAAGAACATGAGTCGATAATTTGCATGATAGAAAAAAAATAAAGGAAAAATTAATATGAAAAATTTATGTAGATATTTTACAGTGAAATTTTTTAAAAAAAAATAAATATTGTATTTGAAGGACATATTTTTAAGAAAAAATAATTATTAAATTTATATAATAATTCACAAAGAAATTAGTAATATTATCATAAAAAAATAATCTTATTTGAAAAAAAAAGTATAGAAAAATTGGATAACACTTTAAATATTATTTTATTTATATTGAACCTTATTCAATATTAAAACAATTAAAAGGCAATATAAAAAGAGAGTAAGTTGGCCTACGAGGAGGAGCTTGACGCTTAGTCTAAAATAAAGAAGTATAGGCAGTTAGGCATGCCAGTATTTTAAAACCCGGCCCAGCCTGACAGGTTGACTCGGTATCCGGCTGATCCGGGACTAGAATTGGACCGGGTTGATGAAAAAATAGAATGAGCTATGATCCGGCACAACTTGGCCAACCCGGCAGGTTGACTCGCGACCCGGCTGACCCAGTAAAACCCGGTCAAAAACTTGGTTGCAACCCGTTGATTTTTATTTATTTTTTTACTAAAATGATATCATTTTAAATTTTAAAAAAAAAATAGAAATTGACCTGGCTGACCCGAACAATCCAGTTAAAATCTGGTAACCCGATCAAAATTCAAAACTCAAATCTTAAACCGGGTAGGGTTTAAAGACTATGAGGCAGCCTGCATATTAAAATTCCTGCACTTGACTTTCTTTTAACGGGCAGATGATGCCCTAAATTTTTTAATAAAACAAATACTTTCCGTAAATAATGTGTCATTTGATCAAATTTTGGTCATTTTTTATGATTAGAAAACAGCATTGTTTCCCCATGGATTACCGTCCACAGTAATTTACACGTAGATATTGTTAATTTTACGGTTATGTAAAATTTATATTATTATTAATTTTAAAACTTTTAAGATTAGTTAATATATATATATATATTGATATTGTTTTAATTTTTAGTTGTAATGTAATTAACCCTTGAAATTTTTAAATTTATTTGTAATATCATTTTTGTAGCTTAATAAATCACGCGTGTACCTTACACACACGTGACTCTCACTTAAAGCTACTTTTTTATTATTATTATTTATGTGGGGTGTTTGGGTCAGCCTGTGCATATCACGATTAATTCTCACGACTCACTGAATACCCTACAAACCTAGTAAGCATGTAAAGCACTGCGAGGATGACAGACATGCATGTCAGGGTTCAAATCCAGATGCAGTGAAAGGAGATAAGCTCCTTTCACCGCTAAATCAAGCCCCTCAATACATCTACTTTTAATTTAGGACATACTAGAAATTTTAGCTACTTTTAATTTAGGACAAACTAGAAAATTTACCCGTGTTTTGTTTTGATAATGTTTCTGCAAGTGATACTGTGTTTGTTAAAAAAGAATATTGCAAAATGAGTTAATAAATTAATTTGGTATTTAATGAAAATAAGGTTATTGCAAGATTAAAAGTATAGGATTGTTATCTACAATAAACAATGTGTAATCAAAGAGTAAATAAAGCATGCTATTAATACATATAAATTAGCTATTTAATCCATATTTCACTACAGATTTAATAAAAAAATCAGCAAAAAAAAAATATATGCATGCCTTTGCAACGTGTCTTTTTTTTTAAAATATAATTATACATTAAAAGCTCTATACATATATTTAATTAAACAAATCAAGAATTATCCTTATTAATAATTACAAAAAGAAATATTAACACATTTATTTTTCATTTCTGGGTATGGATTGGATAATTATTTTCTAATACAAATAAATGAATGTGTACGAGTTGTTAACAATTTTTTATATCAATTAAGAATTATAATTTTTAGTTAAAAAATCAGTATTTATGTATAATATAATAAAATATAAAACATACACGCTAATAAAAAGTCAAGTTAATTTTTAAATTTTCCAATCAATAAAATAAAACACCAGTCAATATATATCAAACACTGTCTAAATAAAGAGACGAGACCGTACAACCTTATCCAAATGGTACTCTTACATTTTGGAGGAAAAGTTAGGCGCGTTTGTAGAGAAGGTAATACCGGGCAGCCAATCATTTTAGTTTTAGTTTTATTTTTATTTTTATTTTTATTTTTTGCCAGCTTGGTGCTGCTTATTTTGATTGAGATCCAATTTAAAAAGATTTTTATCTTGGAACTAAAATAAAATAAAACTACTCAAAAGAGTATTGAAATGACTGCTGTAGCAGTTATTTTTAAAATAGATTTGACTTAAAAATATATTAAAATAATTTATTTAATTTATTTTTAATATCAATACATTAAAACAATTTAAAAAAATAAAAAAAATAATTTTAAATAAAATATAGTAAGTAAAGTAAGTATTTGATAAAAAAAAAAAGGAACGCAACAACACAAAATTTGATATTTAGAGTAAATTAAAATATTATTTTTGTTAAAAAAAACTCAAAACAATCCTTCAACCGCACAGGTCATCAATAAGGAAGTCGAGCAGACCGGACAGCCTTATCATAAAGAGACGTGTTAATTTGTAGGAAGAAAGAAAGAAAGAAATACCGGGCAGGCTGTATTCATTATAACATTTTTCTTTTTTCTTTTTTTGCCAGCTTAAATGGTATTAATGTTGATATTGTTTATATTGATTTAAAGCGAATTTAAAAAGATTTCTATCTTGGAACTAAAATAAAATAGTAATTAAAAATTTTAAACCATGCATACAATTTTTTTTATTAATTTGATGTATAATTAATTTAAATTCTTAATTATTGTTTAAAAAAACATTACTATTATATTATTTTAATAAGGATTCAAAAATACATGTATAATTCAATTTTCATACTATCATAAATTTTTGAATAACCCGAAAGATTTGAATATAGATTGATTTAGTATGAAAGATAATTTTTAAATTTTTTTACATCTTATCAAAAAAAATAAATCAATATATATCTTCAACAAACGCTTATAATATGAGAAATTGTAAAAATAATTTGCAATAAACGGACGCTAGGAAATTGTAATTCATAGTTTGTAGGGTTTTTTGTTTTTTTGGCATCAATATCTTAGTTTTCCTCCTTTTTGCATGCATATATGGGCAAGATGGACCGATTATGTGCTAGTATTTTTTTATTTTTTTTTAGATGGAAAGATATTATTGGTTAAGATGTAAATATATTAATACATAAGCAATCCATGTGTTTTAACCATAGAATATATTGGAAAATTGCATGCAATTTCTTCTTATTATTACTATTATATATAATCAACCAACATCAAATAATTTTGAAAATTCACATTTCAAGTCAATTTGAAGCAATGGCATCTATTTCGGAACAAAAATCAATATTTTTTAACATGGAAAAAACGCCAAAATGAATGCAATAAATCTTATTCAATATAGGAAACCAAAATAATAAAGAGTATTACTTTAACTCAACAGAAAACTAAAATCCCAATTTAATTAGAAAAAAAATAAAGACCAGTATTCTTAAATAATAAAATCTGAAATAATTGTACAATATAAAAATTCTTAAATAAATAAAAACCATTCTCAGTGTTGCCCTTCCATCCTTATCAGTCTCTCTTGGTTAGAAAACAATCATAATTCCTCCGCAGCATCCCTTTGCGCAGCATTATAATTAATTTTCTTTTACGCTATTTTCAAACAGATATAAAAATAATATGAAGATTTTTTGAAAATTAGTAAATTTAAAAAAAATAAAAAACTATAACAATTAAAACAATACTTTTATAAAATATCATAGTTTTATAAATACTGCACTCTCTGAATACAAAAACTGCACTTTCTAAATACAGTATTTTAAAATATTATATTTAAAAGGTGTGGCACCTTAATTCATGAGACAGGAGAGAAGATAAAAAATAAAATCCTGGAGCCATTGAAGCTCCGACAGCAATATCCCGTTATCAATAAAAACTCCCATAAATATCAAGAACGGCTACCGAAAATGAACAGCGTGAACCATATGCACAAGTCAAAGATGGCAGCTATCGCGGGATAAATTTTTGCTGCATGACGTGTGGTAGTCTAGGTCCTCGCTAGATTTTTT
Organism: Populus ilicifolia; assembly: GCA_015708895.1. NCBI lineage: Eukaryota > Viridiplantae > Streptophyta > Magnoliopsida > Malpighiales > Salicaceae > Populus > Populus ilicifolia. The sequence goes on along the minus strand of SRLM01000177.1, from coordinate 123,682 downwards.
TTTTTTTTTTAATCAATGTCACTGGTGTTTATTTAGAAAGCAAACATTTCACTTTCTTTTTTTTTTTTCATTATGTAAATAAGTGGAATACATAAGTGAGAATGCATCACATAAAGCATACACAATATATAAAAATAATTATTAACCTTTATTTATCTTATTAATAAAAAAATATATAATAAAAATATATGTTATATATAGAAATCACATGCTACATAGTCAAGTTTACATACATGATTTTCTATCTATGTATTTTTTCTGTGCTACAACAATTATTTATTGTCAAGTATGAGCTACAAAGCACAACCACAATCTTTATTTTTAAGGATATAGTGGGGCCTGTTCTCCTTCATGATTTCTATGATCTTAATAGTTTATTTTTCAATGAGTGATAGGAGAATTACTTTTTCATGATCTCATAATCCTAACAGCTCGAAGAACACCCCTATTCTGCTTCCACTTTCTGTCCTATTGATTAGTACTCAAAAGTGCATTTTTATCATGGTTTTATATTATCATTTTGCACTTAAAGTATCATAACTCCTTAACTAAAGTACGTTTTATAATAATCTATCTAATAATATAAGATACCTTTAATTTGTGGTAAATGTCCATTTTAAATGCAGGCCTATCACATAAATAAAAGGATTGATTGATGACTTTAAGAACTTCAATTGCAAAGGCAAAGAGATGATCAAACTTAGAAAAGAGATGTC
>SRLM01000177.1:111221-122270 GCA_015708895.1 Populus ilicifolia | reverse complement strand
ACACCTGAGCTATGAAAGGAACTTGATTTGTTGTTAACATAAGTTATAATCATGAATGCTTGACGAAATTTACAAGTATTAGCATTAATTGAATAAGATGACTAATGTAATCATGTTAACAATTTATAATATGATTGGAACCTCCTTTGTGTGTGGTTTCCAATTGAATAATAAGAGTTTATACTATACTTGTTTGAAATACCATTAGTGGAACCTCTAACCTTGACATTTGTTATTATCATTATTTAATCCTTGCTTTAATATTTCATCTCAAAGTTCTCATCTTCTTCTTTTTCTTTATCATTGTTGTTACTACTACTACTACTAATACTACTAGTACTATTATTATTGTTGTTGTTGTTGTTGTTGTTGTTGTATTTTTGTTATTTATAATTTGTACAATAACCTCCCTGTGGTTCGACCCCGGTCTTGCCGGGTTATTTATTACTTCGACACTCCTGCACTTGGGAGAAGACATCAATCTCTTTGTCGTGTCACCTATGATGTTGCCACTTCACCCACATTTTAGCTATCCATGTGGCAGCTTTAATTTTCAGTTCTTATTGCATCAACTGTTAAGTCACTCTTATGCTTTGAATGGTCCTTTATCTAAGTTTCAAATCGTGCCAAGTCAAACTCATGACTTGCACAAACCATTATACGCTACTGAATTTGTATATTGAGTGTAAACTGCCAATGTCTACACTATTAAATTTTACAACAGCCCCTGTTCTCATCAACCTATCACCGTGAGGAGTTTTTCTACTTGACTTGGACATTCAACCGTCTAACCCATGTTTATCAAACAAACAGTATCATCATTTTTTATTTAACGAACTTACAGCTATGTAAATTTGTGCTGCTGATTTTTTTTATTGTTAACATAGTTACAAGCTCTCTTAGGCACTACAGTCTGCCGAAGCGTGCACCTTATGCACATTGACATTGCTAAAGTAGGTGTTCTCACTTTTAGATTGTGCTTGTAGCTCATGTTTTCTAACGTAGTAAAACTTCTATGTCTTTTTTGAATTGAAAATTTGATAAACATAGTATTTAATAAAGAGAAATGAGAGAAAAAAAAGAAAAAAATTATAAAGTTATACCAAAATTTTAATGACGACACTACTAGTCTTGTTAAAAAGATTTCAATGAGATGAATTTTGTAATAAGAAAAGTCACTAAAGATGACTGAAGTAAGCCACACGAATAACCCAAAAACAAGAGTCCCAATAAATTTTGCTAACTTTTATGACACTTTGTTTATTATTTATAATTTTTTTTAATATTGTTGAATTTGTCTAGTTAAGATTTTTCTAATGATACTGAGTTTCGCAATGACTATGAAATCTCTTTATTATTTTTTTTTAACTTTCTCTCATATATTTTTTCTTAAATTACAAGGAGGGGAGAGAAAAATAAAACAAATTAAATACATAAAAAATTTAATAATAACATGGCAAGTATCATTAAAAAAATTTAAATGAAATAAATGCAACAATATCAAAGAATGTCATAAAAAAAATAGATGGGGTAAACTACATGATTTATTTAAAAATACTAAAGCTTATTTATTTTTAGACTATGCAATGTAATTTTTTTTAATATTATTAGATTTATTATATTAAAATATTATTAACATTACCAATAATATCATTATCAAAATTTCAGTGTAACTCTAGCTTCTTCTTTTTTCTTTAATTTTCTTTCTCTATTCTTATTAAATGCTGTGCTTATCATATCAGCATGATATTTGAGATTCTCGAAATGCAGATATCATCTCCACGTTTTTGCATTTATTATTTTATTATATAGTTGTCTTATCCTATGAGAGAGAGAGAGAGAGAGGAAAAAATGGTCTTTGTGGGCTGGTTTCATTGAACTCTTTCCATGATACCGCATGTCCCTCAAAGCTTTCACGTGACATTAAAATCTTTTTTATTTCTTCTTTCTTTCCTGAAATTAAAATACTGTCCTAAAAGAGTTTTTTCCCAAATTCTGCTATGTTCCAAAATGTCCTGTAACCGTATGCTCGGAAGGAAAACACGTGGAAAGAAAACGATGGCGTGGATTTCGAAGAAGAAAACTGTTAATAAATACAGACGCACGGACGTTAATCATTTTCTTCTCCAAATTGCAAGAAATTAAAAATGGCGAATCGTACGTATGATTTGTTAGGCCAAGTTCAAGCAGCTCACCAGTTCGATCACGACTCCTTATTCCGCTATGCCTCTGTCCATGTCCCTGGCTTTCCTTCCTCTGCAGCTTCAACCTTCACCGTCAAACAGGTTAGTACACTATTACTAAACTCTTACCAATCTTTTTTTAAATTTTTTTAATATGATTTTGTGTGTGTATTTTAGTTTGGACATGGACAGTCGAATCCGACTTTTTTACTGGAAGTGGGAAATGGAGGTTCCGTGAAACGCTACGTGTTGAGGAAGAAACCGCCTGGTAAATTGCTTCAGTCTGCCCATGCCGTGGATAGAGAATATCAGGTAACTTCTGTTTGGTTGCAAAGAAAAACTTAGGTTTTGGTTTGATTGATTGGAAAGTTATTGCTGCGATTCTGAGAAATTGAAGGAAAATTTGAAATTTTAGGAACTGTTTGATTGCTATGACATGACAGGGAAAATTTAACTGTGGAGTTATTTATTTATTTATTTTTTACGTTTCGTGACAGGTTCTTCGGGCGCTTGGTGAACATACTGAAGTTCCAGTTCCCAAAGTGTTTTGTTGGTGTATGGATGCGAGTGTGATTGGAACTGATTTTTACATCATGGAGTTTTTGGAAGGGCGCATTTTCATGGATCCTAAGCTTCCGGTATTTTTTTTTATATATATAATTTCGATTGCGTTGTGGAATATGAGCTTAAGGGGTTGAAGATTTGTGCTCATCGTGTTTTGATTCAGGGTTTGGCGCCGGAGAGGAGGGAGGCAATTTATAGAGAAACTGCCAAAGTATTGGCTGCTTTACATTCTGTTGATGTGGATGCTATTGGTTTAGGAAAATATGGACGGCGAGATAAATATTGTAAAAGACAGGTGGGTGGATCTTCCTTCAATATGCAAGCTCGCCTATATTTAATTCATAGTTTATACATAGTAGTACCCAGCACCGTAAATTGAGTCAAGGCGGTGTTTTGATTTGGAACGGGGTGCTTGAAGGGCAGTTTTACTATTGGCTTTCCACACAATGGTGGTTCTTATGATTGTTATTTTTTTTAATTATTTTTTTGTGCCTATTTAGGTAGAGAGATGGACCAAACAATACATTGCATCAACTGGTGATAGTAGGTATCCGGGTAATCCGAAGATGTTAGAGCTGGCTTGTTGGTTGCAGCAACATATTCCTAGTGAAGATTCCTCAGGAGAAGGAATAGTTCATGGGGACTTTCGCATTGATAATATTGTATTTCATCCCAATGAGGTCTGTTGTTGTAAATGCTTTTAGTTCTTTTTATAATCTAAATCCATATATTTCATCTTTGTTTGAGGACAGTGAGGTACTTGAATGTTTGATTAAAGTATTTGGTGGGAGTTTAACATGTTAAAGAGATGTGAAATGCTGTGAGATTAGTGCTTTAGATGATTCTATTGTGTTTGCAATTCCATTGCTATAAATCTTTTTGAAATATGAATATTTTAGATGGTATCAGGAATCTAAACTGACTCTTGATGTGCAGGATCGAGTAATTGGTATTCTCGACTGGGAATTATCCACATTAGGAAACCAGATGACTGATGTTGCGTACAGCTGTTTGGTATTGACCCAAATTTCTTTATTCTTTTTTCTTTTTTCTTTTTTCTTTTTTCTCTTTATGGAAAGAGTATTTCCCCTGTATTTTTTTTTACCTTATGGTGCAGATGCCAGTCTTTCCTTTCTTATGCTTTGGGTATGGTCGACAAAAATATGGAGGATAAATACTTTTTCTTTGGCTTTTAAGCAACATTTTTAAGTTGATTGTATTCATTTTCCTTGGCAGGCTTACATTGTGGATATTAACCATGAAAATCAACAAGTTGGTAAAGGCTTTGAACTTACCAGAATTCCAGAAGGAATTCCTTCGCAAGCTGAATATCTGGCAGAATACTGCTCTGCATCTGTAAAACCCATTGTGAAACTTTTATTTAATATTGCTATCCTTCTGCATTGTTCAAATATGATTCTTTGAAAGGAAATCAAACTATATGGACATGTATTCTTCGTGGGTTTCTTGAAAATTGAATTTAGTAGTTGGTTCAGAAAGATATGAGTGTACTTTATTGAGCAAATATGAATGTACGTGTTGCTAATGCAAATGATGCATTCTATGCCAAAAACTCAGTTATTTCTTCTTATGACTTTCTGAAAGCACTTTAACTACTTGCTATTGCAAACTGAAGGAAACTGACAGACAGCTGTGAATTCTCTTTCTTTTTAAGTCATGAATCCTAGGCAGGATTGATTCCAGGCTTTCCAGCATGTCTCTAGTCTCCTAGGACTGTTGACCTACAATATATTTTGAAGTTCTCATTTAAAAGTGTCATATACACATATTCTTTGGATATTTATTTCCTTTGGGAAGATATCAAGGTAACTACAAGATGTGCGGTAAATGTTTAAGAAATAGATCTAGTGACTTGTAGAGAAAGCTGGTAAATGTTTAAAAACTCTGTAGTTTTTAGTGATTAGAAGTAGGAGAAATTGACGTGTATGTTTTGAATGTTTCTGTATCAATGAATGACATGAATGCTTATTACTATTGATTCTGGCATGTTTTACACTCATGCAACTATGAAGCTACTCACTGCTTGCTCTTCTTAATTTGCTTGTTTTGTAAATGCTCATGGTAGCTAGATATTTTATAGATTTTTATCTGAAAATGTTGCAATTTAGGGAAAACCATGGCCTGCTGCTGTGTGGAAGTTCTATATTTCCTTGGCTATGTTTCGTGGGGCAGCAATCCTTGCAGGGATATACAGTCGTTGGCTTATGGTAGTGTTCTAAGATAAAACTTCATGTTTTAGTGTGAAGCTTATGGTAAAAGCTCTATCAGTAGAAGTCGATAAATTAACATTGTCTTTTGTCCTCGTGGCATTGCAGGGCAATGCCTCGGGAGGTAAGCGTGCTCAAAATGCAGGAAAGCAGGCTAATGATCTTGTAGACTCTGCATGGGTGTATATTGCAAGAAAATCTGTGCTTCCTAATCACGCTCCTCCTGGTAGACTGAATTTTATTCTTCTTTGGTCCAGAGATTTTGTTATTTTACACATTACAGTTATTTTTAGGAACATTGTTCTTCTATGGGATGCATAATTCAACCTTAATCCATCACAATAATTGATTAACCACCAGGTAGACTAAGGGTATGCACATGGTAGTTTAATTGATATCATCATGGGTTTTCAGACACAACATTATCATTCCCTTCATTTTGATTTCTTTTGTTCTTTACTCAAGATTATTGTTTATGTGGCTATTCTCGTACCTACCCAGATCCAATTGCTAGAGATTACATGAAACAATTTGGTGGAGGGAATGAAAGTGGGAGGTTTGTTCCTAGTGTAAAGGTCCTAAAGTTGAGAAACAAGTTAATCAAGTTTATGGAAGATCACATTTACCCCATGGAAAATGAGTTCTATAAACTTGCTCAGTCTTCTTCACGTTGGACAGTGCACCCAGAGGAAGAGAGTATAAAGGAGCTGGCTAAGAAAGAAGGATTGTGGAACTTATGGATACCTGTATATCTGCTTCTGCCTTTCTGAGCTCCTTGTTTCTCTATGTAGTCTTGTTACTGTTTTTAACTCGTGTAAAAGAGACTGATTGGAATCATGAAATTCTTGCAAACTTGTGTGCTTTTTTTGCAGTTTGATAGTGCTGAAAGAGCTAAAAAATTACTATTTGATGAAAGTAGTCGCATGGTTTCTAATGGTAAGCATGATCAGTTCCTTGGTGCGGGCCTCTCAAACCTTGAATATGGATACCTTTGTGAGATCATGGGTCGTTCTGTTTGGGCGCCGCAGGTGTTCAATTGTGGTGCACCCGACACTGGAAATATGGAGGTAAATTTTAGTTTCAGATTTTATCGAGTCTGGGAACAATTTATTAACGTGACTACGGACTACTGCATGTTTTTCCCATGTTTTTCCCTTCCATCTTTGAGCGCATGTATTCTCAGCTTCTATGAGTAATTCTGAGATATTCTCTCCAACACTAAAACTTGGGAATGTAATCAGATCTGTGTAAAAAGAAAAAAGAAAGAACATTTGAAGAGAGTTAGTTAGGAGTATTTTGAATGGCATGGCTTCAGTCTCATCAAGTTAGTAATAAGTGTAAGAATGTGTATCTGAAAATCTTTTAAAACCTGCACCAAATCAAAAGAATAGTAATCAATAGAAACATATATTTGGTGAGATAATTAATAGGAATTGCATGCAGGGATAACTATCAAGAAAGCTTCCTCTTCTTGTTTCCATTGTTTCCCTTCTATTCAAGATATTAACAACTGGATGTGTGCTTGTTGCATAAATTATTTACTGTAATTCTGCATGCTTGTTTTAAGCAACCATACTTCTTTATTCAGGTATTGTTGCGCTATGGTAATAAAGAACAGCTAGTTGAATGGCTAGTTCCATTGCTTCAGGGAAAGATCCGCTCTGGATTTGCAATGACAGAACCACAAGTTGCATCATCTGATGCAACAAATATTGAGTGTTCCATTAAAAGGTAGCATATATTGAAAAGGGGATCCCATTTACATCAAAGTAGATAGGCACAAAAGTCTAAAGTTTGGTGCAAGGTTAATCATTAGGAGTGATATTTATGTGATGTATGCAGATAATCTTGAGTGTCAGCTTTAGTTATCTATCACTGTAATTGAATTTGCTTTCCTTGAACAGAGAAGGGGATTCATACATTATTAATGGTAGGAAATGGTGGACGAGTGGTGCAATGGATCCAAGGTGTAAAGTTCTTATAGTCATGGTTAGTTCTTATAATTAAGTTCAGGGATAGTTAAATCAGTTGTTCATTTTGTTTAAAAATGTGTGGAATTATGGTGCAGGGAAAAACAGACTTCACTGCTGCTAATCACAAGCAGCAGTCTATGATATTAGTAGACATTCAGACTCCAGGTGTACACATAATAAGGCCACTCATGGTCTTTGGCTTCGACGATGCGCCTCATGGCCATGCTGAGGTTGTATTCGACAATGTAAAGGTTCCTGCAAAGAACCTTCTACTGGGAGAAGGGCGTGGATTTGAGATTGCACAGGTAAAGTCGGTGCACGCTCCTAAGTAGCTGAATGGATTACATGAATTTTGTACTGGTTGATTTTCAGATTTGGCTTAATTGTAAAAGTTCAATCAATTTGCAAGGCACCTTGTGCTTTTGATTTAAACTTTGAATAGTCAGCTTTCACAGACATAAGCTCATTATTCAAAAGTTTACCTACTTTTTAGTTTTGCTACCAGTTCCATAGTAGACACAGACTATGAGACATGCTTGTGTAGACCTCTTTGTGAGGACAAGATCTGTGCAGAAGACAGTGTGTGAACACATTGAAGACACCAAGGTTTTGCTATGTCAGTAATAGTATGTCCTGAATTTCTTGCAGGGTAGACTGGGCCCTGGAAGATTGCACCACTGCATGAGATTGATAGGTGCTTCTGAGCGTGGCATGCAGATGATGGTTCAAAGAGCTCTCAGCAGAAAAGCATTTGGAAAAATAATTGCAGAGCATGGTTCTTTTCGTTCAGATGTTGCAAGGGTAGTTTTTTTTCATATACTTTTTTGTCAGATACCATTTTTTGCAAGGAAAACAATATCGTCCAAGTCACTTGAAGAAAATAAGAAACCGGTCGTTCAATCTAAAGAAAGGGACCACCATCCGTCCCTTGCAGTATTGAATTAAAAAATAGACCTTGGTTACTGTGTTAGAAATTTTTCCATGGCTTATGCTGGATGCCTTTTACGTTCCTCTTCATCAGAACTATTCATCGAGCTGTTCTGCCTAAAAATCTAACATGTGTAATTTACTGTTTCATGCAGTGTCGAATAGACCTTGAGAAGACCAGACTATTGGTTTTTGAGGCAGCTGATCAGCTTGATCGGCTTGGAAACAAAAAAGCCCGTGGTACCATTGCTATGGCCAAGGTAATTACCACTCTTCAACTTGAAGTGCTTCATAGAATCGTTCTCTTTAAATCAAAACATCGATAACATAAATAGAGTAAAATGGTTTGACATAATGTGGAGCAGGTAGCAGCTCCAAATATGGCACTCATGGTTCTTGACACGGCGATGCAAGTTCATGGTGCAGCTGGCGTATCATCAGACACTGTTTTGGCCCATCTTTGGGCAACTTCAAGAACATTGAGAATTGCAGATGGCCCTGATGAAGTTCACTTGGGTACCATTGCCAAGTTGGAATTACGGAGAGCTAAGCTTTAAAAAACAAATAAAGGAAAACAAAGAGCAATAACTAAAAATTGTTTGGGAAGTATGAGAAGACTTGGACGAACTTTCATCGCAATAATGTAAGGATACAATGAGTTCTTTATTTATTCCGATACGAACTGCATCAGTGTTTCTGTGAATTTTATTTCGCAGTTTGGGTGTTTATCATACTGGTATGCTTCATTTATTTTCACTGATTTTCGCACTTGAATACTACTATATGCAGTAACTTTATATTGTTGATCATGCAATTTTCTTTACTCAATAGTCAAATTTGAACTTGAGACTTTTGTTTCCCATTGTTGCGCCGGCTGAAATCCTAAGGGTTTCCATGCAGTTATAATGTCTTTGATACTTAAGCTGCAAGGTTGACACGAGAATTTTTGAGAAAACTTATTTGTTCTAGGAGACTATTTTTCTAGTTTTTTTTCTTTCTATAATGCATTATAGGAAATAAAAAATATTAAACTGAATAATTTTATTTTTTTAATTTAATAGGAATTGCTGTAGTAACTTTATAATTACTTGTGATTTTTTTCATCTTTAAGTAGTCCTATGACTAGTTAAATAAGATTTTTCAACTTGTATTTAAAGAAAATTCTTAAAAGAGTAAATATCTGTAATAAAATTTATAAAATCTTGAATTAGGATTTTTACATGAGAATGTTTTTCATTTAGATTTTATGTTTTTATCCTTGTTATCTTTCAATTATTGTTTTTTATGTATACTTGTATCAAAGATGAAAAAGAGAAAAATAAAGGATTGTGAAGAAAGTTATTAATTCATAACTAATTTTCAAAACTTATTTCAGAAGAATGAGAAGAGAAAACATTTTTTTATTGGGATCTCTAAGAGATTTTAGCAATAAAAAATATTAAATTGAAACTAATGAGAATGATGAAGATTTGTAATGACTCTTAGCTTGTAAAAGATGTTCATAACTAGCATACTAATTTTGATTTTAATAATAAAACCATTAATGAGAAAAAAAAAAACTAAAATTAGATATGTTTTTAAAGGTATATATAGGGGATATATCTCACATATTTAAGGAGAATTTTGAAATTTATAACATCAAAATTGAAATTCTTGAATTTCAAATAAAAGTTGTGAAGTATACTAATTAATACTTAAAAATATATTTTTATCAAGATTTTATATCATCATTTTGCACTTGAAGTATTAATAACTCATTAACTAAAACATGTTTTATAATAATATATCTAATAATATAATATACCTTTAATTTATTATAAATATTTATTTTAAATGTAGGTCTATCACATAAATAAAAGGATTGATTGATAAGTTTAAGTATTAAAATTGAAAGGTAAAAGAGATGAGCAAATTTAAAAAAAAATACTCGTGTTGTCCAAACTAAAATATTGTTTGGTAATTGAGTCATATCTAGAGTTGTAAATTTCGGATTTAGATCTGTTTTTATATAAATGGAAAGGTAAGGCATAAGCCTATAACTTTCATGTGGAGGTCTGGTTTTAATAAGGTTGTCTTCAAATTCAAATTGTAGTAACAACAAAGAAGTCTGAATCTGTCCTAGAGCTCAAACATTATTCAGTATTCAACCCATATCTTAAGTTCTAGAAGTTGAAATGATCTAAAAAATTTTTTTCTGAAAAACTGAGACAATTTACGACAATTTCATGTGAAGGTCTGATTCAAATTTTGATGTTATCAATCATATTTTATTCAGACAAGAGAAGATAAAGATTGTCATTAAGTTAAGAATTAGCTACTCATTAATCAATTAGTTATCAAATCAATAATTTTCAATTTTGGCCCATGAAAAGAGATATTTGTCATGCATTAAGGTATCTTGGTTTCTAGATCAAAATCATGCTCTAGTTTTTTCTCTTTGTATTTTTATAATGCTTAAATTTTGTTTTCATTAATATTTTGTTCATGCTTTTCAATTCCTTTTCTTTACTTAGTTAACTTTTATTTTATTTATATTTATATTTCTCTCTTTTATTATATTTAATTAAGTTTATTATGTCAAGGTGAAAATGTTATGCTAATGTTGTAAGAATAAGTATAATGTAAACTCATCATGAACCTTAATATTTGATTCTAACATGTTTTGTATTTGTTATCTTGTTCACTTTTAATACTTTGTTTGTTAAATGGTTAATCTAAATTTATGTTGTATAACACCTGGGACAACAAATATTTGATATTTTCTTAACTCAACCATATGGTATAACCTATACTTGTACTATGAAAGGAACTTGATTTGTTGTTAATATAAGTTATAATCATAACTGTCTGACAATATTTATAAGTATTAGCATTATTCGAATAAGATAATTAATATAATTATGTTAACAATTTATAATCTAATTAAAACCTTCTTTCTGTGTGGTTTTCATTTGAGTAATAAGAGTTTATACTATACTTGTTTGAAATACTATTAGTAGATCTTTTAACCTTAACATTTGTTGCTATCATTGTTTAATCCTTATATTGATCTTTCATCTCAAAGTTTTCATCAACTTCTTTTTTTTTTATTCTACTACTACTACTACTATTACTTTTACTATTATTATTATTATTATTATTATTATTATTATTATTATTATTATTCTTGTTGTT
>SRLM01000177.1:0-110200 GCA_015708895.1 Populus ilicifolia | reverse complement strand
TGGTAATGTAAACAATATTTTTTCTCGAAAAACTAATATAGAGTAAATTAAATTCACTCGCACTGTAATATCAATTTTATACTTGATATTATTTTATTTAATTTTGTTACACACTTAAAAAATTATGAAAACTGTAATTCTTATCAAATAAATTTTATACGTTATGTAATTATAAATAGTTTAATAAAATAAAAAATATTTTATATAAAATATTATTTATTTCATGATATAATAAGAGTAATTAACTCTATAATAGTTAAATTTAAAATCATCAATATTGATATATATTTTAAAAAATTATTTTATAACTTCAATTTCAAAAGCTTTTTTAACCAAACACATTAAACTACTTTTTCTTCAACTTCAATTTCAATAACAATTTTAATCAAACATCTATGTTTTTCAAATTAACCTCAATAAAAATACTTTTTATAAAATATTTTTTTTCAAACCACAATCACAATATCTAGCACAACACCAAACACTCCCTTATTTTAGGTTTTTTTTTTAAAAAAAAAATCTTGAAGGTTCAAAGAACTACATATGATTTTCTAAATGCATCTTGCAAATATAAATGATTAATCTAAAATTTAATTAAAAATAATTTAAAGATAAATTATAATAAATTTTTAATGTATTATGAAGTTAAATAAATAATTAAAAATATCAATTACTGTTTATAAAAAAAAGTTAAACCTATAAATCTAAAAAAATAAGAGAGAGGGTAGTAATGGAAAATAAATTTTAAAAAAATCAGATTAGTGAGAAAACATAATAAAAAAAATGTTTTTGTTAGTTCATTTTTAATTACCGAAGGAGATAAAAAATTTAATATTCGAGTTTTTTTTATCTTGAAAACTCCAATTTAAATCTTTTTTTATTTTAAAATATATTAAAAATATTCTAAAAACCTTTAAAAGCATATATTTATTTATCTAAAAATACTATACAGTAAATTTAAAAACAAATAATCAAGTTGAATCATGAAAATTTTTTAGGCTAATTTATTTTTTTTAGTATGTTCGAGAGAAACCACATTAATTGAACTTTTATTTTTAAAATGAATGAATTAATATTAAAATTTATTTTTTTTTATAGATGAAATGTGACTATTTGAATATTTTTTTTTTCTAACTTTCTCTTTCCTCTCTTATCATCAAGGAAGTGAAACATGAAAAAAAAAAGTTTAAGATAGAAAATAAAATTTTAAAATAATATCAAATTGAAGTTTTTTGTAATTATTTAAGAATGAAATTTTTTTTTATTTTTTTGGTTAATTTTAATTATTGTTCTTGAAATTTTATTTTTAATTATAACCCTAAACTTAATTTTTTAATATTAATTTAATGACATGATATTTCTAGACACTTTGCAAATGCCATATCATAAAAAAAAAAATTTCAATACATAAAATGATACCAACATGATTAAATAACAAAGAAAAAACAGTTCGGTTATTAAAATGAAAAAAATAAATATTGCTGAAGGAATAGGGCAACATCCACCGTAAAATTTTCCTATCTAGTTTCTCTTTATATTAATATATTAAAGAGGGTATTTAAAAGTGTAGCAATAATTATTTTTTAAAATATTTTTTTAATATATTAAAATAATATTTTTTAAAAAATATTTTTAACATCACATATCAAAATAATTTGAAAATAAAAAAACTAATTTGAAGCAAATATATATATATATATTAAATACTTTGAAAACATAAAAAGAAACATAATCTAAATACAAACCAATATAATTACATGTACCTCCAAAATTTGTTCCATTTTCATCATTACAATATTAAATTAAAAGCCATGTTACTGTTCACAAAGGTGCAAGTTTTACCTTGAATCGGGTAGATACTTCAATAATTATGGTGAAGAATGAAGGAGAGGAAGAGATTAGCCACCCGTTAATTTGTATTAACAAAATAGTTCTGCTTCATTTTTGGCGGGTGCCTCTCACACCTCACGTTTCCCAAGGCAACGGGATTTTGAACATCCCTATTTTTGCCTTCATTCCATCGCTCCTCCTCGTCTAAAGGGGTGTCTCACATTTTTTAGGGCCTAAGAGGCACTGGAGCCTCTGTTTTTATGGTAGATAGCAGCAGTGAAATATAGGTATATGTTTGTGTATATATAGGCGTACCTTGGATCTATAATATTCAGTGTCTTAGTTTTGTGCTCAGGACATTAATAACTTCATTGAAGAAGATGGCATTTAGTAATGATGGTTCCAACGCCGGAAAGAAGAAGTTTGCCATTATTGGTGTGTCATCTATAATCCTGGTAGCCATGGTGGTTGCCGTGGCTGTTGGAATCGGTGGCAGCCATGGAGATTCGAAGCAAGAAAGCTCTCCTAAGGGGCAGATATCGACAACATCGAAATCTATCAAAGCTATTTGCCAACCCACAGATTATAGAGAAACTTGTGAAGAAAGCCTCTCAAAAGCTGCGGGAAACACAACCGATCCTTCGAAGCTTGTCCAGGCTGGTTTCAAGGTTACCATTGAAGCTCTCCAAAATGCCATCAATAGATCCACCACATTGAAAGAATTGGCCAAGGATCCGATGGCTAGCCAGGCTCTTGATAATTGCCGTGAATTGATGGACGATGCTATTGCTGAACTCGAGCATTCTTTTGATCTTATAGAGTCATTCCAGGCTAGCCAGTTCGACGAGTATGTAAATAACCTTAAAGTCTGGCTCAGCGCTACCATCACGTATCAACGGACTTGTTTGGACGGGTTTGACAACACAACAGGTTCAGCTGGGGAGAAAATGAAGGAGCTTTTGATGGCTTCTAGTCAGCTCACCAGCAATGGCCTAGCCATGGTTGATGGCGTCACTTCCATCCTCAAGGATTTGAACATTCCGGGACTGACGAGCCGCAGACTCCTAGAAGCTGATGATGAATTTCCTTCGTGGGTCAATGGTGGAAAAAGGATGCTACTCCTCAAAGAGACTCCTGCAACAATCAAGGCCGATGCGATTGTGGCTCAGGATGGAAGCGGTCAATATAAAACAATTGCCGAGGCCATCGAGAAAATCCCCAAGAAAAACAACGAAACCTTTGTGCTATACATCAAGGAAGGAGTTTACAAGGAGCAAGTGAGCCTCGCAAGGAGCCATACCCATGTTCTGATGATTGGTGATGGCCCTACAAAGACCAAGATCACTGGAAATCTCAACTATGCTAATGGAGTCCAAACATTCAAGACCGCAACAGTTTGTAAGTATTGCTATCCTTGCCTCGAGAGCCGCCATAGAAAGGACAACAAAGCTCATTAAATACATGGAGTAGCTTTAATATCTCGAAGTTTATTCTCTAATAATGCTTTGTCATTTGTAACCATACAGCAATATCTGGAGATCACTTCATGGCCAAGGACATTGGATTTGAGAACTCCGCCGGAGCAATAGGACACCAAGCCGTGGCACTCCGAGTCCAAGCTGACATGTCGGTCTTCTACAATTGCCAAATAGATGGTTACCAAGACACCCTCTATGCCCACACCAAGCGCCAATTCTACCGTGACTGCACCATCACAGGCACAATTGACTTCATCTTTGGCGATGCTATTGCTGTTTTCCAAAACTGCAAACTGGTCGTCAGGAAGCCGCTGGAAAACCAACAATGCATCGTCACAGCTCAAGGAAGGAACGAGACGCGTGAGCCCACTGGCTTCGTCATCCAAAACTGCACGATCACAGCAGACCCTAAATACTTTCCTGTCAGGTTGCAGAACAAGGCCTATCTTGGGCGGCCATGGAGGGAGCTGTCCAGGACTATTGTCATGCAATCTCATATTGATGATTTGATTGCTCCTGAAGGTTGGTTGCCATGGTTGGGTAATTTTGGCCTGAATACACTATTCTATTCCGAGTACAACAACAAGGGACAAGGTGCAGTGGAGACCAACAGAGTAAAATGGGCTGGCATCAAAAAGCTTACACCAGAGGCAGCTGATGGTTACACTGCTGCAAAATTCATTCAGGGTGATGAATGGATTCCACAAACTGGCGTGCCTTACACTGCTGGCATGATCAGTGCGTAGAATGAGAAAATCAACGGACTCTCGCTATGATTTGGTCCTTCAAATATCTGCATTCAACTCTACAGTATATGTATACGTTGCCTTTACTTCTTGTTTATTCTGAAAAATAATGAAAAACATCAAGATCAATTTGCTTCTCAAGTTTGTAATTGACATGGGGCAGCCATAATATCAGAGGAAATTTTACTTCAGCAAACTCCATCTCCGTGTTAATGTATACTAATCATCCTTACCAAAAATTATTGGTTTCTAGGTGCCTGGCTCCCCATACTTCTCAATAATACATAGGAAATTTGCTTCACATTCATGAGAATTTGCCTCATAATAAACACAGTAGTTTTCTTGCCTTGTAAAATAATGTGCAATATTATAGTGCTTTGTTTTATTTTATTTTATTTTTGTGCTTCGTTTTTACTTTAATCCAATTTTCTCATGGTTCGTCTTATTTGTAAGGTTACAGTAACTATGTTTGATAACATATTTGTACTGTCTTTGAAAATGCTTTTTAAAATGCGTTTAGATTAAAAAGAAAAATTCATTAAATATTTGCATTTGATTTTTGTTGTATTTTTAAATAATTTTAATTAATACATAGATATCAACAACATTAAAAAAAAAAAACATGTAAAAGAGCATCGATTTTTTCCACCTTTTCTAAACCGTTATTATTAACATCAAATATTTTATCATAATTTCTAAAATTGTAATAATACCTTAATTGCCATACCTTTTTCTTTCTTTAATAAGTTGAGTTTTGTAAATAAGCAGCAAGCAATCACAAAAAATATTATTAAATCTAAAAAGGCACATGATACGAGATTTTGGGTTGTAGGTTAATTTGACTCGATATTATTTTAAGTTTTCTAATAAAAAATAAAAATAACATTATTTTAAAATAAATTAAAAAAAAAAGTTAAACCAGGTTTTCAAGGAATTGATTGGGCCATGAATTGACCTATCATATTAATGGAGTGTTACCAAAGCAACTTCTATGCCGTGTAGGGTGGCTAAAATTTATTTATTTTTATTTGAAATTAATTTTATTATATTTTAATATGATATTGTTAAAAATAAATTTTTAAAATAAAAAATATTATTTTAATATATTTTTAATATAATATACTTTAAAAAATAATACCTTCAAACAACTCCAAAATCTTATTTTTGGCTAAATAGTGAGCCAACATGTCAGGGTAGGCTTAACAACGGTGATCACAACTGCAGGTGTAGAAGATTTCATAAACCCTAACTTGGTAACACTAAAGGGGCCCGGTTCAATTGAAAATGGAATAGAAATTGTCTAGTAAATAAATAACGATCGAACCAGCCCCATATCCGAGATTCCGAATCTTCAATAAAGACAACTCAAAATTAAAAGAAACAAAAATCAGACACAAAGAGCAGCGGGAAAAAAAAGTCATCGAAAATTTTGAACCTTCAAATGGCCAAATCTCACACTCTTTGATTTTTTCACGCTCTCTATAATTTTCCAGGCAACCAAACACCCACAAATTTCCCAACTCCTGGGTTTCCTAGAAAGCCCCCCAAATGAAATGTTCAAGTATTATTCAAAAAAATGATTAATAACAACAAAGAAGAAGCAAGCAAGTACCACACAGTACAAGCAGAGCGTGATTTAGAAGCCAATTGGGAAGTCGATCTTTCAAAAAAGCTTGAAGATTATTTGTTAAAGATTTGTTCTGGTGAAATTGCTGGAAACGAAGAGGATAGTAACGTCAATTTCGCTGAAGGTTAGGGTTTTATGGAAAAAACAAATTTTGTAGTTTTGTTTTTTTTTTTTTTTTAAGAATGTAGTTGCTTTATTGTTCAAAGGTTTGGGCTTTGTTTGAATTAATTGTGGTTTTAGGGTTCTGTTGTTGAGCGATTTAATGGGTTTTTGTTTTTGTGGCAAAATGTAGCTGCTTTATTGCTTCAAGGTTCAGTTCAAGTTTATAGCAGGAAGGTTGAGTATCTATACAACTTGGTTTTGCATGCTTTGGACTTCCTATCTCAGAAAAGGTACTCTCTCTTTTTTTCACCTATTTTGTTGGGTTTTGATCGCTTCCCAAGTTCCTTTTCAATGCGAAATGTAGTTCTTTTAAGAATTTATGTCTTCTGGGTTTATTTGATAGTTAAGGTGCTTGTCATTTGGTTTAAACTTAAATACAGTTCAAATGGAAAGTGTGGTGTTTTTGTTCAACTTACATTTATCAGGATAAGCGAGTGTTTTGCAATTTTGATTGCTCTTAGAAGTTTTAAGAATCTTGAGAATTTGTGTATCATGATACGCATAGTTGTGACATTCACCTGTCCTTTTTGAGAGTTTTTCCACTGCTTGAATTAGAGATAGGGAATATGCCTACTGGTTGAGAGAGGACAGGAAATGTATTCAATCGTCACCTTTTAGTCGAGCTGGGATACTAAAGTGCAGTTATATGTTGCTATATTTTGATAAAGAATTTCTAAGCTGTACTGCGGATTCTGTTAGTTGCCATGCAATCTAAAGTTGTCAGTAGGCAGTTTAACTGATTATGAGTTTTATAAATAGATTTGGAACAGTCAAGTACAAAACCCTGCTCGTGTTTTCAGGAAAATTATTAATTGTTGCGGAACACGGGTCATTAGAAATTCACAAATTTAAGGCTCTTCATTGTACTCTTTCCCATAACTTCTCACATCAGACCAACCCACTAATATTCAACTAGGGATCACAAACAAGGTCAATGTCAGGAAGAATAAAGAGACACCACAAATATATATATATATATATATTCTCACAGGAAAGCCATTTGAGGCTTATAATGAGTAGTTTTGAATCTGTGGTACCATCCCATGGAAACAATTTTTAAATTGGTTTTATAAATTTTTGAAACAGGCAGCAGGAGCAATCAGAGGGCACATCTGTCCAGACCAAACAAAGTGGTTCCTGTGCAGTTTCTGATGAAGAAAACGATCAATTTTGGGTCTCAGATGATGTCCCAGGTAGGCTCAACTCTGCCCTCTATTTGATGCAGTTACGATGTAACTCACAGCTAAAAAAAATAAAGTCATTGTGCTTCAGTGGAGGCAAGGAATTGCTTGGATGCTTCAACCAGCAAAGATGCTTCTTTCTATCACTTTGTGAAACCACCAGCAAATCTTGTTGTTCTTGAAGGCGATTGCTTAGATACCAGTGGTGATGGTGGAGAATTAGAGTCATATCTGGTATTCCATGTACTTCCACTTTATAGTATACTGAGCTTTATGCTTCTGACCCAATCTAAATCACTTGTTTTTTTCCCTACACGGTTGCAGTTAGCCACCAATGATCTTTACCAAGATTTTATTCTCTTAGACCCATGCGATGCTCTAGCCATAAATGATTTTTTGAAAGCAGATGATCCTGGAAAGGCACAAAATGGTCCTTACAGGGGCAGCTCAATACGTAAGACCTTTCAGTCCCCAACAAGGTGTTCGGGAGGAACTGCTAACAAGCCTTCTCTTGGAAAGAATCGGGATGCCAATCCCATGCCATCCCCTGTTGCTGGTTGCAGTTTCGGAGTTAATGATTGTAAGATCAGGCCTGACCCTCCTGTCTATGATAATTTTGACGAGAATCCTGGATTTGATATGGAAGACAGATATTCAGATCCTGAGAATGCAGAAGATTCAGATGACAATGATGATCCCTGGAAGCCTTTGAACCCCCATGAACCTGGGAACTTAAAAGTGAAACCTTTTAAGAAAGGTGGTTGAAGAATTTGTCTGTTTTTTTCCCCCCTGTTTTCCCTGTAGTATGTTATATGCCTACTTCACACTCATATTGGATTTCTCTTAACAAGCAGTAAAAGATTTCAGAAGGAATGGACTAAAATCTGCTGAGAAGACCTCTATAACTGCTCTGTTTCCACTTGCAAGGATGCATGGTACTATCAGTCCAGATCTTGCCAAAATATGGGAAACACAGCAAAACGAACGAGGAAAACATGGGAACACACAATCTCCGACATTATATGAAAAGGTATTGGTCTTTCTGTTAAAGTTCTTATTTTAATTTCTTGTGATTGTCCTATCATACCTGATGTTACAATTGCAGCTGAGGCAATCTCTTACTAATGAAGGACATAATATTCCTGATACTTATGGTAACTCTGGGAATGACAATGAAGACAATGCATATGACACTGGGATCCCTGATTTCGGGCAGCCTGATGAAGAGATTTCAGAATGCATGAATGAAGATTCATCCCCCCCTCCTCATGAAAAGGTTGGCAGGCTTGTGTTTTTGTTCTAGTTTGTATTTGCAATAGTATAGAAGGAACTACTAGGTTGCTTACTGACTGATTTACACAGCATGATGATGGCGGGACTCACTTTGACACCTCTAAAGATTTTGGACATGGAGATCAAAGATCTCAAGCAAGCCTGGAAGATCTATGTCGCTCTCACCTTGTAAGCATGCATTTCTATCACTTTTTGACTAAATCTAACCTAGGTCATGGCAATAGTACATGCACACATATTCATGTATTTGTTTCAGGTAGCTTGGGTGAAATTTCCTTGCTGGGTAAAGTATTTGACTTTTCTACCTGTCCAAAATTCTTCCGTGACTTGTCACCAAATATTTGTGGAACATGCACTCTCTTTAGAAAGTAGTCTGTAAAGTTTGTTTTATCATATATATTCCTTCCATAAATTCCTGATTTTTGTCTTGAAAAGCAAGATGAATAAGTTCTGCTCTCTTTGCGGGCCTTTTACACATACTTAATCCAATCCACTGCATGTACTTATGTCAATTTCCAAAACTTAGCTTTCATCAATGTAGATTTGTGCACTTTGCTGGTTTCTCTTTAGGTTTAAAATTCTCAGGAAATAGAAGCATAGTTTTTGAAAGCAATGATTTTAGAGATTGTACGAGTTGAATTATGAGATCAACCTGGTCCCTAAAATTTTGGAATTGATTGTGCTCTCTCAGATATAATCTTTTGCCCAATTATTGCCAGAGTATGTTGTAGCTTACCCACCTTTCATATGTAGGATGCTCTGCTCGCCAATATAGCTGAAACCGAGAAGCAAACTGAACTGGCTGCTCGGGTTTCATCATGGAAACATAAAATTGAGCAAAACTTGGAAGAACAAGTAACTTTCACGTCAATTTATTTTGCTGCTCTTTAGTTGCTCAAATCTTTCTTATTGGTTTTGAATTGAAGGTGAATTTTTTTTCTAATAGGACTCGCATCCGCCATTTGACATTCATGCCTATGGTGAAAGGATTGTTGACAAACTCTCTCTTGAAACAGACAGTCAAAAAAATGTCATGGCCTTTACAGACGTTGTGAAGGGCCAGGAAAAACATGATGTGGCTCGAACCTTCTCCGCACTTCTTCAGCTGGTAGTTCTCTTCCACTATTTCAATCTAGGAAGCGTGCTCAGTACCTTAAATTAGAACAGCTTCTAAAATAAATGGCCGGTACCCTTTAATATCCAAAGCAACTGCTCTCAGGCCTCATACTTGCGATGTGTAGGCTACTAGCTCTAAATCATTTTTCTCAATGACACTGTAAATTTCTGTTATTACGTACGAAGTTTGTGTGTTGGATACAATAAATACTGGAGTCATTTGGAGTGAAATAGATATGCTTTGCTTTCAAATGCCAAAAGAATTACCATGATTTCTCCAATTTCAGGTCAACAATGGAGAAGTTGATTTCGATAGGAGTCAAGCTAATACCGAGTCATTCTGTTACACGGCCGTCAATCCTTTCCATATCCGGCTCCTCGGTCACAAAAAAGAAAAGGAAGGAAGACAATTTCAACTGTCAAAAAAGAGAGTTAAATCACCAATAAGAAAAGGAGGTCCGAAGCTTGGGAAGAATGGTAACACAAGGTGCACACCTGAAGGTAAGAAGAGGCGAAGATCTCGAGTTGTTGAGCCAGTTGACTTGCATTCAGCAGGGTGACCAAGGCATCATAAGCAAGTTTTATTGGAGTTATTCAATCCCTGTGCTGATTGGCTTGGTGCATTAACAATGTGATTATTGCATTATTTGTAACTTTGTATCACTAGAGCATAGACAATTAGTTCCGAGACCTGGCCCGGCTGTTAGGTTGATCTGCCAACCCGCAACCTAGCCGAGTGTCCCGGCCCTGGTTTCAAAAATATGGTATAGACAATGATAAGCTAGAATGTGTAATATATTTAATATTTCACGGACTTGCAGGTCAAATGCCCTTGTAACAACACTACTAATTTAACTGCACAATGATTTTGTTCTTGTGCCATGTAATAATGCCAATCTGCTTACTGTGCATTTTTGAAGATGCTTGCAGTGTTATTCTCTGCATTAAATTTTTTGTTCTTTGTTTTTGTAACTAATTGGTTAGGAATTGATTGATGGAAGAGCAAACTTGAACAGTCTCTGGTATCTTTTGTTTGACAAAGCCATGGAACTAGGTTAGTGTTTGAATTATTTTCTTATTAAAATATTTAATATCCTTAAAGCTAGTATTATATATATATATATATATCAACGAGGATTAAAAAAAAAGTAAAACATTATCAACCTGGAGGATTGAAAGATAAAATAATAAAAATTTTATAAGAGAGTTAAGGAAAAAAAAAAAGAAATCATAAAAATAAGAATTAAATTGAAAACAGTAAGGTATGATATATAAAAAAAAAATTGAACATATGAACTTTTTCAAAGTGTTTTTTTATATTAAAAAATCATAAATGTTAATAGAAAATCTTATATATGAATCCAATTAAATAGATCATGTGTAAATAAATGAAAAGAATTAATGATAAATAAAAATATAATTAAAAAAATCTAAACAACATTGTTTATCAGAATATTTAATATTATAATACGGTTATTTACTTGGTTATGTTTAATTAATTTGTTTATAAAAATTAATTTGTAATAGAGGTTGACATACAAAATTTATTGAATAGAATAAAAGAAAAAAAGATACTATGAAAAGTTGCATATATTAAAAATATTATAAAAAACAAATATTTAATCCATGCAAAAATTAAACACACTTAATATAATTAAAAATAATTCTTATTCAACAAAGACTAAAAACCCCAAAAAACAAATAATAAAGAAGGAATATTAATTAAAATATAAATTAAAAAAGTACAAAAAAATTATTAATATAAAAAAATTAAAAATTAAAAAGATATAATGAGGCAAGGTGCTACTAGACTTAAAACTTGGCTTAATCAAGAAAAGACTTGCATATGAATCTTTAATATTTTTTTTAAGTTTAACAAGGTAGAGATACATTATTCACCTTAGTTACTTGGTAAAAAAAAAAATAGATAATAGATTGTTTGAAAATCAAAAAATTTAGTTATTGGTGTGGTTGGAAAATAAGAGATTTTTTTACCTAAACCAATTTTGAAACTTTTTTTTTCCCAAAACACCTAAGAAATATTCTAGGAACCTTGTTAAACTAATTTATAGCCTCCTAAAATACAAAAAACTATCCAAAAACCTAAAATAAACTCGAAATAAAAAATCTTCTCGATCTTAGATATGTATTTTAGATGTTTGCAAGGTAAAAAAAAAAAAACACTTAATTGTAACCCCCTCGTCACATTAAATCTTTTGATACAAAAATAGATCGTTTTGATGGATAAAATATTTTTTAATAGTAACCTTTTTTCTCTAAACTAGAATATAGTGATCTCTTTTCTCTTCCACCCAAAAAAAACTTAAAAAAAGAGAAAATAAAATTTGATATTAAAATGTATTTTAAAAAAATTATAGAGACCGGTTATCTAATAGATAAAAAAGATAAGAGATGAATTTTGAAACAAATTTCAAAGCTACCACCTATATTACTAATATATTTTTTATGTGTATTTTAGGGCTTCGCCTAGCGGTGGAAGGGGCTTGTCTCTTTCCACTGCACCTGGGTTCGAGCCCTGGCGTGCACGCCTGTCACCCCCGCGGTGCCTTACATGCCTACTGGGTTTGCAGGGTATTCAGTGGGTCGTGGGGATTAGTCGTGGTGCGCGCAAGCTGGCCCGGACACCCCACGTAAATAAAATATATATATATATATATATTATGTGAATTCTTTTTTTTTCTTTCAATTCAACCAATTTTGTTTTTTAAAAGAGGCAATTAAATGCTGATTTGGGTTTAAAATGGCTGAACTGTGGGAAAAAACCTTAAGGTAAAAATAATTTTTTTGAAAAATACACTATTACAATTCATTATAAATGGCAAGAGAGTGAATAGTAAAAATAATTACAGTGAATTATTCCCTGCAAGTTTTAATTTTTGTTGATGAGATCAGTTGATGTTAGGAGACAATATTAATATTATTAGGTGTTATTGGAGATGCATTTTACTTTCCTCTCTCTTTGCTTTCTCTTTTTTTTTAAAAAAAATTAGAATATTTAAATCCATCACTTATTTCTATAATCTGGCTGGATCTGACTTGCTGGAGAAATAAATTAAGCTTGAAAAATCATTCTTTTTTTAAAAAAAATCTAAGCTTAGAAAATAAATCATATCTTTCTCAATAAATCATAAAATAAATTCTAAATTGAAAATTAATATATAAAACTTTAAATTTATTTTTTATAAATCATAATTTTAAAATCTATGCATTATAATAACTGAGACTAAACTCAATGCTCGATCTATTTTTCTTTTTAAATTAAAATAATACAATTTGAATTAAATAATCAACATGTTTAATCCTCAAGTTTTCACTTAATTAGCCCTCTTTTTTTAGCATGTCAATCAAGTTTTTTTATTTATTAATTTGAATTAAACTAGACTCTAATGTGTTGGGTTTTAAACAATGATGAAAATACTCATCTCTTGAAGCGCAATGTGTCTATCTGAGAGTTTCCCTTTGTAGCCCAAATTAAATGCTCGAAACTGTGGCGGGCTGAAGCATAAGTGAATTGAATTGGGTGTTTAGACAAGACCTGGAGATTTCTCTAGCAAGGGAATTGTCGTTGTCTTTCTATTTTTTATCCTCAGTTAACTACACTTCACTATAGAACATGCGATGCCATACGGCCTTTACAAAAAATAGAGTTTTTTATTTTATTTTATTTTATGGTAATCAAAATATATATTCATAAAAAAAATTAATTTAAATACTTGAAAAAAAAACTGCACATCTTCTATCAAATCCCCTTTTTTAATGCATTTTTTTATACATATTTTGACAAAATTTAGCATTTTTTTTTAAATATCAATAAAGATATTTGAATAAAAAGTATCCAGGCAGCAGCGCTAGGAGTTTCCTCATCTCGGATGTCCTTCGGTTGAGCTACTCCGCACCTTGAACGAACTGCATTTTCTACCTTGCTCCGGGATTGTGCCGGAACGGATTGCCCTAAGACAGGCACCAGGGTAGCGAAACAATGATGCCTTTTAATTGAGAAGGCTATTGTCTCTTGATAAACAATTAAGGTTTTGTAAAACACCAGATTTGTTATCCACGCTCCGGTGGGTTGAGAAGATTCTCTCTTTTTTTTATGTAAAAACATTTTTGGATAAAAAATCCATATCTAGTTAGTTTAAGTAATAATTCAAGTAATATAAAAAATAAAAAAACAACACTAATAAATAAATTGCCAAAAGAAAAACAACAAAGAAAAAATTAAAAAATAGACTAGACCTTATTTAGATTATCAAATAATTTAATACTAACCTACAACAAGACAAAACATAAAAAAATAATAAAGTAAAACTCTAATGAAGAAGAAAACAACAACCTTTTTTTTTTAAAAAAAAAAACTTAGATAAATCTTCTAAACTTGATCTAATCTCTAAAATTTTTTATTTATTAAATCATAGACTTGGTTTCATTCAAGAAATTTAACTATTAATTAAATTTATTTTGAAGTTAGAATAATAATATCATTGACAATATTAATAAAAAAATTGTAAAAAAAAAAATAAGGATAAAATTTAAGAGAAAAAACTAAGATGGATGAAATTTGAAGAAAACAATTAAATACTAATTAAAAATAAGGATTAAATTTGAAAAAAATCATAGAGGGTGAAATTAAAAAATACTTGTAATTTGATAAATTATTTATAGAATAAAAAATCATAACGGCTGAAATTAAAAAAAATATAAAGGGCTAACCCAATAGATTCAAACTACAAAAAAAATAAAAAATAAAAAGAGATAAAAAAATAAAAAAACACCAGCTTAAAAAAAAAAACAAAGCAAACTCGGACGAACCTTCTAAACCTGGTCTAATTTCTAAAACTTGCAATTTACTAAATCCTGGATTTCAATGAACATTCTAAACCTGGTCTAATATCTAAAACCAAGTAAACTCAAACATATTTTCTAAATTTGATTTAATTTTTAAAACCTGTAACTTGTGAAATCTTGGATTCAGGTTCAATCAAGAAGTTTAACTCTTAACAAATTTAATTTTAAACAATGAAATCATAAAAAAAAATATTAATAAAAAACTTGCATAAGAAAAAAAACAACAGAGATAAAATTTAATAGAAAAAAAATTAAAGAAGATGAAATTTGTAAAAAAAAGTTAAAAAATAATCTCAAACAAAACAAATAGTAATTAAAAAAATAAGAATCAAATTTAAAAGATAAAACATTTATAGGAGCAAAATTAAAAAACATTTATAATTTGATAGATTATTTATACTGTCACAAGTGTGTGCACAGCGTTTACATCAAGAAGTCGCTACCTAATTGTTTGATTCAGGGTCATTAAGACTTTCAGGTGAACTGATTTATCTGAAATTTCAAGGTAAGAGATTGATTGTAGCTATGAAAAGTATTAAAAACCCTAACATATCTTACCTAAAATAAATTATATTTTGTGATTTAGATGTAATTTAAAGGTTTTAATAAGCTTCTAACCAGTGATCCGTCTATAACTTAGAAGAAAAATTTATACTTTTAAATAAATTTGGCATTTCAAATGTATTATAGGCTCGTATGTCCAGGTAAATTCTTATATAAATAATTCATATAGGTGCCCTAATAGAGCTTATTTATCCTGGAAGATAAAAGTATATTTCATAACTTGTATATTATGATAAAAAAAAGTACTCACAATTAAAATTAGTGAATATCCAAATAATTCTGAGAATTCTGCAACCAACAATTAGTACTTAAATACCAATCTATTGGTAGGTTCAATATTTATGCTAAAATAATGACCATTAATTTTTAGGAATTAAAAATTTTAGATTATTGAAATATTGGTTTAATTTTTAAGAAATTTTATAAACTTATTGTAAATTAAAAAATACAAAATTTTTCTAAAACATTAATAAAACATTTTTCTCTCTTTCTTGTAAAGAAAATGCAATTTTTGTAAGGATCAAGGTTGCATGTAGCAAGAAAAAAATATTTTTTCTCTCCCTTTTATTATATTTGTATATAATTATTTATATTTGTAAAATTAGTCTACCTGAATCTCCTAGTAACCTTGAATTAAAAAAATTAAATGATGATTTTTTTAATCTTCATGCCATAATGCTAGCACATGTATGACATATAGATTAAAAAGTGATGGGGTGTGAAATTAAAAAAATATTTGCAATTTGATAGACTAGTTACATATTAGAAAATGGTAAGGAGTGAAATTCAACAAAATATTACAATTTGATAGACTAGTTATATATTAGAAAATGATAAGGAGTGAAATTCAAAAAAATTATAATTTTATACACAATAAATGTTTTAATAGATTTTTTTGTTTTTATTTATTAATTGATGTCTTTTAATTCTTTCACTTGATATTATACTTGCGTGAAAGATTTCAAGGTAATGCTCTACGTAAATGAAAAAGACATTCTGAATGCATTTTTAGGTGTGTGTGTCCATGTATATATAGGAATGGAAAGATGATGTTTTTAATTAAGAGTCCTCAACATTAATTAAAAACATAAGCAAAAAGCTGTTATTTTTTAAAAGAAGAAAAAGATAGATTCATGTGTAAATTTTTATCTTGGTTGTTCTTTTAATTTTATATATTTTATTTTATTTATAATTAAGGTCAATTCTTCTGTCCAAGTATATATGATTTTTTTTCATGCAAATCAACTTATTTATCTAAAAATTGAGATGAGAAAAATTTAAAAATAAATTAAAACAATCCCTTTAAAGTATTAAAAAATTATAGAAACAATCCAAAAAGCTTAATTAATATTAACAGAAAGTTAACTAAATGATTTAAAAAAAATGTGAGAGAATATTCATTAAAAATTAATTTTTTTAAAAAATATAAAAACAAAATATGAAGAATTAACAAGTCAGGCCTACATACCTTGTATAAAAGTAAAAACCTAGTCACAAATAAGCATAGTTTTGAAACCTGTCCCAATTATCAAGTCGGTAAAGTGATTGGACCAAAGGTCAAATGGGTTGATCTGGATTAATAAAAAAAATTATAATCCACTAGCCTATTCAACTCATCATGAACATTTTCACTAGTAAATTAACTATATTAGTAATAAAACCCCTTACAAGGAACTAAGAGATTTTCAAAATCTGCATTCGTACAATTCATATTTAGTTTACTTCTACCGAGGCAACTACCACCACCTTTTCCATCAGCTTCAATCAAATAGAAAAGAAAGATGATTGATTCATTTAAAAAAAATTAAAAAAAAATAATTGAACATTGTTCTGTTTCATTGAAAGGGAATACAAATACCTTTAGCAGAAAAATTGTCAAAAACAAGAGTACAAAAGCAAAGATTAAAAAAATAAATCAAAATCACTAATCTTTTTTTTTATTCTCTTTTTATTGTTATAGCTCAAATCTTATAATAGCTAATCCATTATACTTTCCTAAACAACCACAAAAGACAACCATGATTAGTACTTTTAAGTTAGGATTATTTGGATTGGGAGGGTTCTATTTAAATCAGCGATTAGATTGGCACCTATTCTTCTTTTTTTTCTTATCAACACTATCCTCACCCCTCTCAACCACCATCATTACCGATTGCTTACTCAAACTTCTCATAATTCCTCATTTTATAATTAAAAGACTAAACAATTAATTAAAAAACAATGAGATGATAGATAAGGAAAACTTTGGAACCAAGGCACCTTTTGATTGTTTAAAAAAATATCATGAAAGAACTGATGATAATAGGACATACAATTAAAAAGAAAATCAAGAAAGAAAGAAAGGGGAAAGAGATGATAGAGTCTTATAAAGAGAAACTATGGGAAGTTAAAAAGAAAAAAGAAGACATGTTATTGGTTGGTTAAGATAAACTCTTATAACAATGTCGTTTAATGGCTGCTACTATTAACAAAAAATAGATTGGATCTCACCCGCCTTTGACAGGGTGGACCAAGTTTCATTAGACTAATTTTCAAGCAGGTTTTAACCTCTATCTGAACAAGTTCTAAGCCCGGGTCAATCAAGTCACAGGTAAACCTCTTGGGTTAGTCCAAGTTTCAAAATACTACAAATGAGTGTAGTATGTCAGGCCCAAGTATCAAGTTTCTTTTTAAGAGCGTAAAATGCATTTTTCTCTCCATTATTTTTTTTTAATTTACTTATTTAAATAGATGACACATTGTTCAGCTTGATAGACAAGAAATTGTTTTCAGTCATTTTCCACGATAAAAAAATTTAGTATTAGGGTATTTTAATTATTAAAATTTATTTTCAACTTGTTGTCTAAAAACACCTTGAAAATATCCAAAAACCCTTATTGAACATTTTTTAAAGCCTAAAACACCCTCTAACATGTTAAATATAAAACATCAAACAAAATAAAAAACAAACTAACAAGTAGTATTCCAAACAAAACCAAAATAAAAAACATAGGTGAAAAGATCATTTATGAATCACTATCCTCACAAGTTTAGTACTCTAGTACTCTTATTTCAAATGCAAGGATTAGATCTAGATCCAAAATCATTATTTTAAGTTTTTCTAATCTTATATATGATTAAACAAAGATTTAGTGTGTTTGACAATGTGGTAGCGGTTATTTTTTAATTAACTTTTCACGCTGAAATACATGTCAATAATTTTTTTTAAAAAAATTACTTTTAACATCAGCATATTAAAACATACAAATCATATTAAATTTTAGAAAAAATAAAAAATAATTTTTTAAAAAAAAATTTAGGAATGCGGGTTCAACCGTGTTCCCAAACAGCCCTTAATATATAAGCATCTTCAATATTTTTTATCGTAAAAATATAAATATGAAGCAACTTATCTTTAAGTAGGATATATATTTAAAGTGATTTTCATCTTTTATTTAGCATAATTAATTCTTTACATAATATTCTTTAATAAATTAATTAGGATTTTATAATTATTATAAAATTAGATGATGAATCATTTTTTTTCTTTCCTTCTTTACCTTTAATTTACCGAGACATCTCCTCCACAATTACTAATAATTTAGTATTGTCTTTATGATTTAGTGACTTCATTACGAACACATATTAGAAACTAAAAAAATATAGTAATTGTATATAACACGTTATATTTCAAAGTTATATCCTGTAAATTGAGAAAATATGTGCTATTATTAAAAATATTAAAAGAGTTGAATTTAAATAACTTGCTTAAACTGTTTAAACAAAGCAGTTTTTTTTATAATTTTATTTTTTAATATTTGATCAATTTTAAAATAAATATTTAAAAAATCAAACACTAATCAAATACTAAAATATTTATTTAAGACCATAATAACCTTATAAAATACAAACTAAAATAAAATTACTAAATCTAATAAAATTAATGATCACTATTATAGGTTTGATGAGTTAAGTTGTAAAACCTAGATAAATTTATTATATTCTCATTTTAATATTAAAAAAAATTATATTTTAACTTTTCAAGTCGATTAATTTATATTTAAATAACTTCTACATGGTTTAATTTTGAAACCTAAACTACATAAAAAAATCAAGAAATCAAGTAAAAAAATTCTAAAATTATCTCAATGGATACAATCTAGTAACCTAGTAAAGTGTGATGAAGTTTAAAGCAAAAACATTGTAATGTACAATCTAGTAAACTAGTAAATTGCTATGAAGTTCAAAGCAAACAAATTTAAAATAAAATCCTTCAAACATACGTTTTTTTAATAATAATCTTTTATTATTATTTTTATATTTTTAAAGGAATATAGAGAATTTTAATATGGATATATTAGCCATAATAATAATAAAAAAGTACTGTAGGGGAAATAACACCATTCTATTTAATTAGTCAAAGTAGTGGGTAATTCTTTGTCAAGCAACCATCATCCGAACCGATTTTATTTGCTGGCAGATAAGAATTGAGTGAAAAAACTCGTTGATTACTTGACTTTATGGTAATGAAAGATAATCACTAAGAAAAAGTCGTCACAAATATCACTCGCTTCAGTTGACTAAGGAAGGGTCCTCAAAGTTCTCATGATACGAAATAACCATGATTTTCAAACAATTAATTAACTAATACTTAATAATGTTGCTTGCCCACTCTCCCTCCCCTAATTGCCTATAGATAGCCCAAGGTTATCAAACTGGATTTTATACTTTAAAGAGATAATTAATATTAATTTTAATCAATCTAAATAATATTATTTTATTTTTATTAAAATAATAAAATAATTTTTTTAATTGCTCAAGTCACCTATTTATTAACTTAAAAGACCGTGTTTAATAACATTAAGATAGTGTTTGATACTCTATGGTTGTACCATACCTTTGAAGAATAATGATTATTTAAAAAAAAATTATGTTTAATTAATGTATTGATAATAAAAATATTTTTTTAAAATATTTTTTTTATATATTTTGAAGGAAGAATATCTAACCAACTTGAATGAAGATTGGCTATAGACACTCCAAAAAAAGACGAAATTGTATCTTGGGATTTGGTGGTGGGTGTCTACTAAGACGTGTGAAGAGCATCCATGTAAATGCATTCAGCATACCCAACACAATAATTCTGAGTTGCTCCCTTGTTTGAACATACCTCGAAGCCCAAGGCAAAAGTTGCGAAAGCGTGTGGACCTCTGTGGAGGGACAGAGATGGCGTGTTATTTGCCTATTGGCGTTGCGCATCTTGGATCCCTTCACCAACATTTGCATTATAAGAGTACTTTTAAAAGAAATTAATTTTTTTTAATTTTAAATTAATAATTTAATTTTTTTATTATATTAATATTAAAAATAATTTTTAAAATAAAAAATTACTTTAAAAAATAACAATAACCACGTTCTCGAGCTCCCAGCCACGCTATTTTCATCCAGCTACCGTTCCCTTGTTTCTCTTTATACCATGCATTCGTTTTATAATTCGATTTTAAATAGATCATCATCCAAATTTATATCTACATATTAAATAAATAAATAAAATAAAATGCTCAAGCTGTACGCAAAAAAGAAAGAAGAAATAATGTCATTATATTCAAGAAACCACGCTAGAGAGACTCATGATTCATCATGTCATCTTCAATGACATCAGCTAGAATGAAACATCGAGGAAAGGAGGAGAAGGCTTCCAAAGATGGCACCTTGAGCTAGCTTTGAATGGGACAGTGCAAATCAAACAGTGTGCCTGGGGCTGAGTGAAAGCGCGTAAACAACAGCAAAAAGGCATGGGATCGAGTCACAAATNATATATATATATATATATATATATATCTATATATATATATATATCTATATATATATTAGATGTCAATTGTGTGTGTTTCTGCATGCAATGGACATTTTATCTTACTTGGAATTGGATGCCAATCGAATACAAATTTGAAAGAGAGTTCCGGTTTCTTCCTCCAAAATCCAATTATACCCTAGCATGATTCCCGTTTATAAACATTGCTTGAAAATCTAGAATCATCTAATGTATCAACTTGATAATTATAATCTAAATTAATCTAGTTTAAAGAAAAAACAAAACAAAAAAATTATTTTTTTATTAAAAACTTGAATTGACTTAGTAATTCTAATAAAATCTAGATTTAATTGTATTAGAACATTAATTTTGATTTGATGTGATATAAAAATAGTTTTTAAATAATTTTTTAACCAACAAGAAAGTAATAAGATAATAATTCTAGATTTTTTTTAGCATTTATTCTTAAAAAAAGAAGGAAAACTTGGCCATGAAGAGATTCATGTACTTCAATCTGACACATTATCAAGTTTATAATAATTAAATTTGATAAAATACTAGAATCATGCATGTTTATCTATCATAAATATCATGAATTCTTATAAAAAAATTTATTTCAACATAAAAATTTTTCAGTTTAATATAGTTTTTATTAAAAAATAATTAAATTAAGTTTTTAAAAACTAAAACCAGTTCAAATTAATTAATTTTAATTTTGTTATTTCACATAAAAATCAGTTTAAATCATCTTTTTAAGTTGGGCTCAGTTTTACAAGTTTGACTTATATTTTTTTAGTTTGACTTGTTTTTTTTTATTTAATTTTGGTTTAATTTGTATTTTAAATTTTAAATTTTAAATTTATAAAATTAAAACTAAATTGATCAATTTTTTAAAAAAATTTAATTGATTTTATTGATTTTTTTAAAATTTGGTGTTTTTAGTTATATTTTCTTAATTTTTTCTCTATTTAATAAAAATTTTTAATTTTTTTACTCACCCGGGCATTATAGCATGGAGCTCGCTAATCCATCCATTATAATTATAAGTTTAAATTGAGTTATCCCTAGACAAGAAAATGACACAACATCAATCGGTCTGGTACATAATAAGATACTAAAATATATTCAGTGTGGGTGAAAAAAACACATGTCAGAAGCCGGCTTGAGCAATTAATTTCATTACAAGTCTAAGAAATTTTTCAATCGTGCAAACAACATCGGAGGAGTGTCGTTTTTATGAAATTTAATCGCATCTTACCCTACAAAGATGCTTCGTTTGGGCCCCTCGACACCTACTCCTCACCTTGTATTCTATTTCGTCCCAATTATGCTATTTTCCAGCTCTGTTTTACGTATAAAATTAAATTCAACTCTCGAATTTTATAAATCAAAGTGGTATGCATATCAAAATTATGAGATTTACGTGTATTAAAATTGTTAAAATTTATAAATATTATATTTTAGTGACTTAATATAATGCGCAATTATTTCCGATCTATAACCTCATTTTTGAGGTGCGAAATTAAAGTTATGTTGTTATTATTATTATTATTATTATTATTATTATTTTTTAAGAGAATGGTAGGATATGGTGTTTTTTTTTTTTAATTTTGGAATCCAAAGTCGGAGGCATTCATTAATTTTTTTTCTTGATGCCCTAGATTGATGTGAAGAATGTGTATTTAAAATAATTAAAGAAAAAAAATAGTATTGAATGGAAAAAAAAATAATTGAAATATATATATATATATCACAAATTTATCATATCAAGACATTTTAGGTTTTTCTTAGGAAAACATATTTTATATATATATATTAAATCTAATACATTCTCAAAAAATTCACTTTCCAATACAAAACGACCATTATCTAAATCTCTGTAAATTAAAATCATAGTAGACAAAATCGAGGAGGAGAAAAAATAATAAGAAGATATTCATTTAATTATACACAAGTCAAAGCTAAACATTTGAGCCCAAGGCGGCGTCCAACGAGTGCCCACACGCTGCCCCACTTAAGCGACTGAAAATCGCCGCCTGTTTTCTGCATGAGACAACCGCCCCGTAGCTTTTTAATCATCCACCGCTGATTTCAGCACCGAGTTTGCTGAGGCATCGACTCATCCTGCCCTCGTTCAATATCCATCTCAGTCGTCCCTGACTCACCACCGCAACTCACAGAGCTAGCCACGTTAGGAGACGCAGTGCCTCTTCTTTCCCTACTTAGCATCCTCTTAAACGACAGCATCCGACTCATTGGCGATCTAAACGCGTGACTCGCTGATGGTGACTCAGTTTTTGACTCATCCTCAAAATTCCCATTTCTCCTAGGCACTTCGATGGTCACCCCGAAAAGCTCCACCCGTTTCCTTCTGTCATTAAACGACGACGTAGAAGCCGAACCCACACGACCCTCCTCATGCTGACACGTGGAACCCGAACTGGAACTCGCACCCGGTACAGAAATCCCGTAACCTGAACCCTCTTGAACCGGGTTTTCCGTCACCGGCTCAACCGGAGAGCGACAGAGAGGACACGTGGAGTGAGAATGAAACCACATATCAATACACTCGATGTGGAAACTATGATTACATTTAGGCAAGGTCCGACCCGTCTCGTTCTCCTGAAACTCGGATAAACAAACCGCACACTCCATCGAATCTAGGTGGGTTTTTTCTGAATACACAAAAACAGGAAGCGATTTTAAGACGGTCTCTTCAAGGCCACGTGTGACTTCAGTTGTGACAATGGTAGGATTGTGGGCAGAGTCGACGTAGAATACAAGATGGTTACGGCGGCTGCGGGCATGGCGGATATGGCGCCGCCGTGCGCGGATGAGGTACCAGCGAGCGTAAAGGTGGAGACAAACCATTAAAATGATAACAAGGAAAAGAATAACAACAGCACTTAGCATTATCTTGCCACTTAATGCATAGCCTTCTCTATATTCCTTTGGTGGATCTCCCAAGTCCGAGTCCATTTCTTGATTGTGGGTATTATGACAGTTGCTGTGTCTATGGAATTATAAGAGTAGAAGAAAGAGAAAGTGGGTTAGCTTCTAAATGATGAATAGAGAATGTTTTTGGAGTTGGTACTTGAAGTAGAGAACTAATAATATAGAACGATTCATGCGTCTGTGTGTCTATATATACAGAGAGATAGAGAGAGAGAGAGAGAGAGAGAGGGCCTAGGCTTCCAGGACGCTTCCAGGTATGCCTGGGCATTTTTTATAAGATGTCAACTGCGTGTGCCTAGCCTATCCACCAGCACTTACTTTTTCTTTTTCGTGTGTATTTTGTTGGTGTTTTTAAAATCTTTTCATTGATTCTTTTTATTTAATATTGATTGATTTCTTCTATGTTATTTTTTAAATTGTTTGGCTTAGTTTTATTTTTTTATACTAATGATTGATTTTAGATTATTTTAATTTATCTCTAGTTTTTAATCTCTTTTATGTTACGCAAATCATATTTGTATGATATATTAATAACATAGAAATCCTTTTTATTCGCAACGAAAATTAACTTCTGATATTTTAATATAAAGTACATGAAAAAATGTAAAATAAAAATAATAATTATTTTTGTAATCATTTAGTAGAAATCATTCTCCTTTTTTTAAGAGCATTAATTATTTTGCTTGTTTTGGGAGAAGTTTGGTAAAACAAGGGGAAAGGGTGCTTGTAGAGCATTTAGAAGACCTCGATGTCCACCCATGAACAACTTCAAAATGTATTTCCTATTACGTTATAGTGTTAAATTCTTCAAAATATTAAATTGATTTTATGGGTTATATATACATTGCAATATTTAAAGGCGTAAGGACCAAAATGAATAGTCACTTAAACTTTGAAGGCATAATTGACTTAGTCAGGGGTGAAATTGCAAGACTTGAAAGTTTAAAGAGTCAGTCAAGGGCTAATTTGAAGAATTAAGAGATCAATGACCAATATATAAAGCGCATGAAATTTGGGAGAACATGCAATTGAACACTCCAGGGGTTAAATTGAAACGATTGTTAAAGTTTTGACCAGTTGAGGTCTTAATTACTAGATGTACAAGATCAGAGACTAAATTTGAATTAGGGAAATTTAAACCCTAATTGAACTTTGGAAAACAACGGCCTCGTTTTATTTGAATCTAAAAAAGAAAAAGATCTCAAGTGAAGCGGTAAGTTTCAACAAAAAATATTTGAAATGTCTATACGACGCCGTTGGGAGAAATAAGGCGGTAGCCTTTCCTTGTCTCACCGCATGGCTATACTGGAGGTGCTTTAATGGCTCTCGGGCATGTTTTGGACAAAAGGTTCTCTCTCACGCGTCCCTCACCCTATAACGAACAGTCCCCTCTTTTCATCAGATCATTTACCTTGCTCCCATTCCTCCCAGTCTTTAAACTCAGGCAAATAACAGGTATAGTTTACAAAAAAACAGTGGGGATGTCTTTCTGGAGATCAATGGTGATGATCTCGCCAAACCAAAGACTCATTTGCCCATAGCTACTTTCGCCTATAAAAAACTCCTCGAAGAAGGGATTACAAGAAAAAAAGAAGGAAAGAAAGAAAAAGGGTGAGGCTGTGAGTAGTTCCTGGAAAAGAGCTCTCAAGATTAAAATTGAGAGAAAACACAGTAGAGAGAGATAGTAGGAAGAAAAGAAAGTGAAAAGGAAAGAAGAGAGTTTTACAGGGAGGGGTATTAAGGAAACAAAAGAAGGAAAAGAGGAATGGCGTGAAAGAGAGACATCAGTGAATTAGACAATAAAATAAAAGGAGGAGCAAACGAAAAAAGCAGTCTTACCATGGCAGCTCATCCATAGCTAAAGGTGGTAGTTTGGTTTAGTACTCGTGCTACTGTTTTGCTAGGGCACAACATATGTAAAGCTAAAGGTGTAATCTTATGTAGTTCATTTTCTTCTTTTTCCTTTTCTTTTTCTTCCCTTTACGATCTCATTGAATGTGATAAATAGCCATGGGACTTCTTAGCTTAGAGAGAAACCTATTGTTGGTTCTGTTTCCTCTGCTTCAGTCTTGGCATGGATTTACTTCCACAACACTGAGGTATCTTCCTCCTAATTAAAAGCATGAGATCTGTGTTTACCACTTCATTCCTTTTCTTCACAAATGATTATTTGTGTTAAAGGCCTGCCAACCCTTTTTGTTCTTCATGAAAAAGCTTTCGAGATAGAAGAGTTGATGTTATTAGTCTGTACCTATGCTCGTTTTCAAAAAAAAAAAAAAGGCAAAAAAAATGATGCCTTCCTTTCTGTGTTTTGGTTAGTTTGGTATCCTAGAGATATGGGAAAACAGTAGAGCATAGGAAGAAGTCTGCAGCAACTTGGTCTCTGGGTGAAGGTTTTAACGTGCATGATCGATGCTTATATGAAAGTGACAGTGCATATGTTTATTAGAATGAATTTACATGGTGTATGGGGGTATGAACTGGAGTTTCAATATTGTACGATCCAGTAGATGTGCATGATATATGGTATTGTGTGTTTAACATGTTATAAAAATAGATTTTATATTATGTGGATAAACAAAGAGAACATCAGCCCACCTGGAAAAGGTTTTGTTATACTTACAGTATGAGGAACACCGAATCAATATATTTAGAAGTTGGAAGACAGACTTGAATGGAAACTCAAAATTTATACGTGTGTATATGTGATGTGTATGTGTGTGATGGCAATTCAGTAGTTTGTATTGTATAAAATAAATAATTTTTTATTTCTAGAATGAATTAATTATGCATGACACTCGCAACAAGTTATTTATTTAATTTGACCAAAGAGTAGCTCTTTTAGAATATACAAATATTTTGGTTTAAAAATATGCGTCTTTTAAATTCTATAAACATTTTAAAAAGATGTAATTTTTAAATTATCTAGACATTTTAGTCTAAAAAAATGTTATTTTTCTTATAAATATCAATTTGATATTGTAAGAAATCAATTAAAAAACAATATTATTTTTTTTCCCTGCAAACTCTTTGATTATGTTAATTATAAATCAAACAAAAATTCTTAAAAAACTTATAAAAGTGATTGTTTATAAATTTAAGGTTTTTTTATATCCTAAATATATATTATTTTAATCTTATAGCAAACATAGCGAGAAGGATTAATACTTTAAAGATAATAATCTTTACACCTCAAAGTTTGTTTACTATATCCATTCACATAATAAATTTAAGGTATTAATATGTAATGGAGTACTCCACTCGACTATGGTGAGTTAAGAGTTTGTGAAATTAGATTGATACAATCGAAGTAAGATCAAATTTAGATTTTGATGTAAAATTTTGTACCATCCATTTTAATCTATTTAGCATAACTTTAAATTAAATTGTTGGATTGAGCTTAAATTATACCAGAAGAGTTTAAAGGTATTTTCTATGTTGGGATAAACATTTTAGGTGAGTTGGAGTTCGTGAAAGCAAGATATAGATCATAATAAGTTATATAAATTTTGTTATTTATTTTCTTTTAATTTATAAATTTTCTATCTTGTAAGGATCTTTTTCTTGTAAGGATGTAATAATTTGTATTGAAAATTTTCTAGTTAGACAAGAATATTTAATAGGTTATCTCGAAATCTGTGAACTTCTTGCAATGATAATAAATTTAACTATTCTTTTTAACTAGTATCATTTTATTGATCTAAAACACATCTATAATAGTTTTTATCATGATTAGATATAATATAAATGGTTTCTATTATATTGTTTTAGCTTGCTAAGTAAAATTTAAAGAAGCTTATTCCTAAAATTATAAAAGCACACACCTTATCAGATTTGAGGAAGTCTATAAGGGCATCATATCCTTATAAAATGAGAGCAATATCCATTGTCTTAAAAGTGAAGCATTTCCATTTAGGATCCTAAAATCCTATACACGATATCATTATATTGTTTTTCAAATTTATAATGGTTATGAAAAGAAAATCTTTCCCAACAATCTAATAACTAACTCACACCTAGAAATCTTTCATTCAGCTTCACATGTTCATGTTCAGGTAATTAGGACTTGAATCTAGTCCACAAGCAATCTCTTACATTCCATTAACCCTACTATAACCCAACCTATGATGGTTATATGCTCCATCATCTCACATTTTCTATAAGGGTTAGTAAAGATGTAATAAGAACACAATATATAAAGTGAGAGCACATATGTAAATGACATGTTATTAAGTCATGTCTTAAAAGGTTCGTTCTATTAGATTGAATATAACTCATAAAGGTTTAGGCTTGGTTTGTTTATTCATAGAGAATTTTCAAGCTCTCAAATCATTCAAATTACCAACAAAATAATTTAGCCATTCAACCTTGTGTACTTGGTTTAAAGATATAATCCACATAACTTGGTATATATAGTGGGTTCAATCCGAGCAAAAGTTCAAGTGAACATTAATAAACATAAGTCATTCTTTTCACTTAATCTTCCTTTTTATCTTTAGAATGGATGATCTCGATTCCAAAGCTTTTATAGATTTTATAGTTATGTATGTGAAACTCAAATAAATAACATACGTGCATATCCAAACCAACATGTAAAATATAAAAATTGAATTAAATGAATTATAATAAACAAATGTGAATAAAAACATGAAATAAAGAATGCAAATAAAATAATTAAGTGTTAAAAAATAAATAACAATCAAGAACATAAACATATAAAATTGGCTTAACTCAGTCCCTAATGGAGTTACCATGTTGTCATACCAAAAATTAGCAATGAAATGGTCTTGAGAAAATAAAGTAATTTTTAAAGTCATTACTTAGTAATTAAGAAAATTAAAGAATTTAAAATATACAATGGTTTATTCAAAGATCGGGTATGCATAAAAAAAGGTAGACATCACCTTTACTGTATCTTTTCGAATAAAAAATTATTGTTGCTTGTGTTTTTTTTTCTAAATTATTCTATCTAATAAAATTATGAGTTTATTCATTGTTTATTTATTTAAATTTGACACTAATCTTTAAAATAAAAGATTTGTCGAAAATTGATGATAACCCTAGGATTGAAGATTTTACTGATTTTTTAAATATTTTTTCTTACATTTAAATAAGATTTTTTTTTTCCAAAATCAATTAGGGTCTAAGTTTTTCTAATTCAACTCTAAAGAACACGATGAATTTATATTTAAGTATAAAAAAATTAAAAATCAACAAAGTCTAGGACTTTTTGATCTTTAGTAATTAAAAAAAATATTTTTTAATCTCTTTTTTCAAAACTAGTAATTAGTGACTGAATCCCATATATTTTAATTTTAATAATAAAAATTAGAAATTGAGGTCTACTATCCCTCCAACAGCTAATTATCCACTTTACACCTCAAGGCTCGAGCCCCATCTCCCCCTCAAAAAAAAAAAAGTTCCTTCCCGTTGGAGCTACCACAAAAAACAAATGTCAAACAAGTCACCATGTTGTCATTTCATGAAAATCAGTGATGAAATGATATGAAGAATAAAGTAATTTTTAACATTATTATCTAATAATTAAAAAAATAAAAATTGTAAAATATATAATGACTTATTTAAAAATTAAATATTGGATGGTAGTGTATAAGAAAAGGTAGACACTATTTTTATCATATTTTTTAAATAAAAAAGTTATTGTTATTTGTGTTTTTTTAATTATTCTATGTAATAAAATTCTAACCTTATTCATTGTTTATTTATTTAAATTTAACTCTGATCCTTAAAAAAAACAAAACTTATCAATAATTAATGATAACCCTAGAATTAAAGATTTTAGTGATTTTTTAATATTTTTTCTTGCGTTTAAATAAGACTGTGCCTTTTTTTTAAAAAAATCAATTGGGGTTTAAATTTTTCTAATTCAGCTTTGGAAAATATGATGAAGTTTTATTTAAATGTAAAAACAAAATTAAAAATCAACAAAGTCTGCCGTTATTCATGGACATTTTGATTATTTTTTAAATCATATTTGGTAATTTCAAAAAAGAGAAATATTTGCAGAATGTTATTTTTAATCTCTTTTTTTAACTAATAATTAGTGACAAAACCCTATATGTTTTAATTTTTGGCGGTAATAATTAGTAATTAATAACTAGTAATTAGGGTTTGCTATTCCCCACGGCCAATCACCCACTTTGAGCCCAAGGCCCAAAAAAACCACCTGTTTCTTTTTGCTCGCTCCCCCTCCTCTCACAAGGATGAATTCACAACGATACTCTTGCTAAAGCAATTTACTGACCCCTCCTCTCCTATAAAGCAAACCCACAATTAAAAGTCCTTCGCTTCGGTGCTACCACAAAGCAAAGATGTCAAACAAGTCCCCAGTTTTTCCCATGCCGGAATCTCACTTCAGCGACTATGGCTTTGACACCCAAATTGATTACTTTCAGGTTTGTTTCAATCTTTATGATCAGTCCTTTATATATACTCTTAGTTATTTGATGTTTTGAAGTGACACCATTTTCTTTTTAATTTCCATATAAATAAGTTGTCGGAGGAAGCAAGAAATCGCAAGAGAAAGACTATAACAGCAAGGTTTTCCGTTGACTCTTTACACTTCAAGCTCCGAAAGCCCATTTCAAATGAAGAGTCTGCAAGTAGAAAGGTCCACAAAGCCAGCAAGAAGAAGAAGAAATGGTGGAGAAATGCAATGTTGTTCTTTAAATGGAAGTGTATCCACAGTAATCACAAAGATTACTATCTTGATCGTGAAGAAGATGTGCTCGAAGCAAGGGCTAGAGCTTTCAGTGCTTCAATCTCAGGATCTGTTTATTTAATTGATAGTTTAAGTGGGTCAAGTACTCCTTCCAGGTCCACTAGCGGACCGTCTTCAGGGCCTCTAGCTGGAACCTTGACTCCTGCAAGAAAAGGTGATATGGAGATACCTTATTTGAGCCTGAGGGAGCTTAACATGGAGCAGCAACAGCAGAGGAGTTCTACTTCTGCTAACCCAATATATTTGGTCACTTAAAATAAAACTTCCTCCAGTATTGTATTATCGGGTCTGTTTAGTGACTAATTACTTGTTGGGTCTTTTAGTTTTATATTCTTATTGTCATCTTTTCAGCTAGTGCAAACTGCAAAGGTGTTTGATCCCTTTTCTTTTTCATGAGTGTTCGTTGCTCCCCACCCTTTATTGATTTCTGCAACTAATGGAGAAACCCAGTTGTTTGACTATTAAAAGCCTGTTTGTTTAAAGCTTCTCAGCTACTTTTTGCTTAAAAAGCCGGTTGAAAAGCTTAAACAAAACTGAAACGGGCACTCGGGCCGGAATGGTTTTGTAACGAAAGGTGCTTTAAGTCATCGTTTCCCTTTGGGGTATTGTCTTTCCCATCTGATTGTTGCACTTACACTTTTTCTGAGTTAACTACTGTTTGTGTATTGGTATTTCTGATCCCAAAGGTTTAGCACTGCGCTGAGACTCTCTCGTGATTAAGTGCTTATTCATTGACTGCGGGCATCTTGTGAATGATGCTGAGAGGCCTCAGTGATGGATCTTGACTCTTTGTATTATCTTGTGAGTGTTACACTATCCCATTTCATGGGGAGGATTGAAAAGGAGGAAAAAAACAAAGATTGCAGGGTGGTTTTTACAATGTCCATTCCACTTTGGATTGTGATTTTTGAATTAAGCCATAGCATTTTGGCTTCCTGGTCCAATGGCGCAAGCTCATGTTTGCTTGCGGTGGACGGAGATTCAACTGGAGTAGTCTACGTACTATGTGCTTGTTGAGTGTGGGGCCCTAAAGACACCCCGAAACCCCCCCTGCCCNGCCCCCCCCCCCCCCGGATCATGTGGAGAAGAGGGCTGATCTAACGGCTAGTTTTAAATCCCGAGCCACATTTTCTAGTTTGAACAACCAAAAAAATACCAAGAAAAATCTCATAGTACAAGCCACAGTTGTCATACCTAGTATGGAGAATGTATCGAGTCAACTTGTGGTCC
Organism: Populus ilicifolia; assembly: GCA_015708895.1. Classification (NCBI taxonomy): domain Eukaryota; kingdom Viridiplantae; phylum Streptophyta; class Magnoliopsida; order Malpighiales; family Salicaceae; genus Populus; species Populus ilicifolia. Next base: position 78,616 of record SRLM01000177.1, on the reverse strand, counting down.
GGCAAACTTGAGTAAATTATTTTTATCAAAATAATATAAATGTTTTTAATTTTTTTAAAGTTGATTTGATAAGGTTTGGATTGGTTCGGAGGGGTTAACATGCATGATCTAGTCTCAGGTTTAATAATTAAGACACAAATAAACAATTAATGTAACTTTAAAGGATCGATCTGGTGATAAAGAAGATTTAATTCCTTATTTATTTTCTGAAGTTTAAATCTTGGAATTAATATAGAAAGGGAAATGGAGATTGGAGATCCAGGTTGACGGAGAAAGGTCAGGGGGCTGTGACTTGCGATTGGTGAAGGGTCGGCATCATCGCATCGCCAAGAACACACAAAGGTCCAAAACAAGGAGCGGCGGCAGAATCCTACATGTGCTTCCATTTCAATCAAGCACCCCTCCTCCTCTCTTCTGCTCCCCGGTGTTCTCTTCGACCTTGTCATTTTCCCTCAGCAACGTGCCTTTGTCAGTTGGAATCTGGGATGAGCCATTTATTGAGATCAATATGTTTAAGTTAATTGGAGTTGCGTTTTTTTAAGAAACAATTTCTCGTTAGATTTTAAAATTTATTCTTTGATGAACTTATTACTCATAATCTATAATCCAAATATTTCTTTTTAACCCTTTTGGATTTGAATTAGAATGTTGATATTGAAATTATAGATGGCAATCCTTTTGACGTCTTTTTTTTCTAAATTAATTATTATTATTATTTATTTACGTAGGGTGTCCGAGCCAGTTTGCGTGCACCACGACTAATCCCCACGGCCCATTAAATACCCTGCAAACCCAGTAGGCATGTAAGGCACCGCGGGGGTGACAGACGTGCACGCCAGAACTCGAACCAAGGTGCAGTGAAAGGAAACAAGTCCCTTCCACCGCTAGGCCAAACCCCTTGATACAATTAATTATTATTTTTGAAGCATACATATTGTAGCACATAATACTTGTTATACTTGTCATGATCATGATGTAACCCACCCTCACTCTACTGAGTTTATTGACTAAATTAGTTAATATTCTATTTTATCAATTTCTAAAAGATATAAATAAAAAAATGACATCATCAATAACATAAGAAATGCTTAATTTTAGAGAGGTTCTTTTAGGAATTTTTGTCTTCGAGTGTTAGTGTATTTCTAAATTAGTCAATCAAAGTTTTTAACTATCATTTTTTTAGGTAAATATTATATTTTATATCAATTTAGTTCCGCACCCAGGCGAATATTGAAACTTTGAATGATGAATAATTTTTTTTTAAAGAATAAAAAATCATTTTTTTGTGTGTTTTAAGATGAAAATTCTTGTATATGCTAATAAAAATCAAAATTCACTTTTGAAAATAAATTTGCAATTTTTCAAAAGTAAAAAAAAAATATTTTTTTTGTTATTACCTATTTTTTACCTTATAAAAAATTAAAAAAAAAAACAAAATAGAAAAAAATCCAAAATACAAGAGAACATATATGATAAAAAACCTAGAAGATTGACCAGGATTGGAGGTGGAAGACCTAAACATATAGAATCAGCAATATTGATAACTCAATTCTAATTGACAAAAGGCTCCATTGGTGAAAAAAAATTTATTTAGGAAAAATAAATATAAATTTGAATAGATAATGACTTAATGAGAATTTTGAAATACTTAATTAATTTTATTGAGGAATTAATTACAAGAAAAATTTATTTTTAAAGTCAATTTAGATTTTAATTGGAAAAAATTAATGTCTGAAGGTCAATTTGCAATTTCAAAGAGTTAATTTGGTTAAATTAAAGATTTAAATGCATAAATATTAAAGTTTAATAGGCAACTATGGATTTCCTTAAAGAAATCAAAAACCAAAGACCAAACTAAAAAAGACACATGAATATATAAGTTGAAAATTGATCATATTAGGAGCCAAATTGAAGAAATTAAAAGTTTGTTGATCAATTGAGGATTAAAATATATAATTTTATAATCAAGGACTAAAATATAATAAGCAATCAACTTTTGGTATGACAATTGAGTTTAACAAGGATAAGATTGTATGGAATTAAAGTTTTTTGAGATAATTATTGGTGCAATTAAAAGCAATTAGAAAAAAATAAACTAAATTATAATTATCAAAATTCTAAATTAAAAACCCTAATTTTTAGGATTTAGTTTAGACAATGCATCATTTAACCACTATGCATCTTATTCTTCAATGATAATGATATCAGAATTGCTCTAACAAAACCTTGAAAGTGAGTAATTCAATCATTGATGGTTGTTGTATTCATTTTATGAAATCACTAATTTTTTTTTGTGTGTTCACACTTCAAGCCTTTTCAATGAGTTCTTATTCAAGGTTGATCATGTTTCTCTCAAGATTAAAAAGTTAGGAACAAGTTTCTTGGTTTTCAAGTTTTGAAAAATCACCAAAATCTCCAAAATTATGGGTCTAAACAAGTTTAATATTTTTTTTTAAAAAAATTATTTTTATTTAATTATATGATAATAAAAAAATATTTGCAAGAAAAAAATAGGATTATAAACGAGAAATATATTTTTATTTCATCAAATTATCTTTTTTATCCATGTGATTTTTTTTTATAATACAATGATTTTTTTATTAGTAGAATAGTTCATTGAATAAAAATCAATAACAATAAAAATATTAAAAAAACTGCAACTATTTAAACTAAAAAATTATATTTTAATTGAAAACCTAATTTTTCTATTCACGCATGTGTTTGTTGAGAAACATTGTTTTTTAAATATAAATTATTATGATCATTAAAGTAAATTTTAATTAAAAACATAGTGACTTGGTTATTTTTACACACCTATATGCAAAAACCATGAGAACAATAAATTTAAGAAAATAATATAGAAAAATCACAATAAAGAATTAAAAAAAATATTCCTATTCAATATTATTCTAAAAACTAAGCTAATACATAATATATTATCCATAAAACAATCAATAATACTATTATAAAAAACCCAAATCTTAAAATTAATGACATAATCAATCAATCATTTAAATATTATTTTAATAAAAAAATTATACACACACACAAACATGTACATATATACATACATATACATATATTCTTGTTTTTATTATTAAATTGCATTGGAATAATATAATGCTTTTCATTATTGTGCTCCTCAGAAAATGACTTTTCCATTCCATGTATTTTTTACGGGTATTGTCAGGGATATTAAACTTCTCTATTAAGTTTTTGCTTACTAAATAGCAAGTAAAAAAAAAAACTCAAATTATGAAATATAAATCTTATAACACTTAATGAGATCATTATTATAAAATGTGAATCTTAGAACATTTAATAAGATAATTATCATTATGATTATAAAATTGAGTGATTGACAAATTAAACATTAATTGTTTGACGTTACATCACTTGGTAAAGAGTTTTAGTAAAACAATTAAGTATCTCTATCATTATCTACTTTTGAAATATTTCTATATGAAACAAAATCTCTTTGCCGTTGTCAGATATTAGAAGACAAGCAAATGACATGAATTAAAATACTATCAATAATTAATGCAAAGATGGTATACTGTCAGCTACGAGCCAGTGCTGGATGCAGGACTTGGCGGTGGGGGTTAACTTTTCTTTGGAATGGTGGAGACGTGTACTTAAATATATTAAATACTGTCAACAATTATTAATTACCACTGGAGTATCAGAAATAACAAGAAGAAACTCCATTTTCTTGCACTACAAAAATCTCAGAAATCAAGAACAAAACTCCTAACACAGAGACAAAAACCATGGACTCCATAGAACACAGAACCATTCATGCTAATGGCATTACCATGCATGTAGCAATCAAAGGCTCAGAGAATGCTCCGGTTATTCTATTTCTCCATGGATTCCCCGAATCATGGTACTCCTGGAGATACCAGATCTTAGCTCTATCCTCACTTGGCTATAGATCTGTGGCACCTGACTTGAGAGGGTATGGTGACACAGACGCCCCAGTTGAGATTACAAGCTACACATGCTTCCATTTGGTTGGTGATTTAATTGGGTTGCTTGATGTTGTGGCACCAAATGAAGATAAAGTTTTTGTTGTGGCACATGATTGGGGTGCTGTAATAGCTTGGTATATGTGTTTGTTTAGACCAGATAGAGTTAAAGCTCTGGTTAATACCAGTGTTCCTTTTATTCCGAGGAATCCTGAGAGGAAATTTGTTGAGACTTTGAGGGCTCTTTATGGTGATGATTACTACATGTGCAGATTTCAGGTTTTTTCTTTGACCAATTCATTTTATTTTATGATTTCAATCATGGGTTCTTTGTGTTTTGCATGAAGTTGCTTTCTTGTTCAATGAGTATGAGAATGGAAGATTTTGTTATGAACAGCGCTTTATAATATGAAGCAGTTAAAATTTCGGCTATTTATAGTAGCATTTGGTAGTTAAAAATTTGAACGACCATCTTTCATCATGTTGAGATATGATTTAACAGTAAGACAGTAGAAAGCACACTAATTTTTGAAAATTAGTTTAACGGGCGAACTACTTCCGAATATATTTATTAAAAAAACTTATAATTCAGTATTACTAAGTAGCACAAAAGAGAGAAAATTATTAAAAAATACTTAATAAGTGCAGGAGCCTGGAGTGATTGAAGCCGAGTATGCAGAGAGAGGCACGGAGAGAGTTCTGAAGGAATTGTTAACGTACCGAGTTGCAGGACCTCTTTTTTTACCTAAGGGTAAAGGTTTAAATGGAGCCCCGCTGGATGCTCCAATTGTCTTGCCCTCTTGGTTGTCTGAGGAAGATTTCAAGTACTACACCAACAAATTTGAGCAGAAAGGCTTTACTGGAGGATTAAACTATTATCGGAATCTGGATAGGTGTGTTTCCCTTCCAGGTGTTATTTAGTGCATTGAGATTTCTGAGCAACGCCGATTTTACCGTGGAAAATCTCCGGTAGTCTGGTGCTGTTTCAGTATTTCAATTCTGTTCTGGTTACTTCCATGGCACTATTCCACATTGATTGGGACAAGGGGCCTTGTATGTTTACTTGAGATGCTATTAGAGATTACCTTTCCTTGCATTGAATTGAAGTTCTTATTTCCATGCCGCTATGGTGTATTGATCGGGACAAGGGCCTAGTTTCAGTATGTCAGCTGGCGTTTGAGATGGGGATGTCTGCTTTTTTTATGCTGATTTGATCTTTTAACAGATTTAATCTCATCTTGTTCCCTTTTTTTCCCATGATTGTTCTTGCCTCATTTTTCCTTTTTCTAAATCCTTTTCCATCCCGTATTGCAGGAACTGGGAGCTCACGGCACCATGGACAGGGGCTCAAGTGACAGTACCTGTCAAGTTTATTGTTGGTGATGAGGACCTGACCTATAATTCTCTTGGTGGGAAGGATTATATAGACTCAGGCGGGTTCAAGAGAGACGTTCCATTTTTAGAGGAACTAGTGGTCATGGAAGGAGTAGGGCATTTCCTCAATCAAGAGAAGGCACATGAGATCAATAAGCACATTTATGATTTCTTTCAAAAGTTCTAGTTTGCTTCTTCGTTCTCCTCCTGCTGTCTTTGCTGGAGAGTTGGAGCATGTTCAGCACGGTGGCGCAAAACCCTCTCGGCGTTTGAATTTGTAAAAGGAGCGTCGAAGAAAATATGAGGACCATTTTTGTTCAGGGGTGAGGGCCTCCTTGTATTAGGATTTATACATATGAACACCATTTTCAATTTAAAAGCTTACCTTTCCCTTTCCCAGATAAATTTATTTTTATAACTTTATTTTTAATATTTGCAAGAATAATCAAGTTTAGTAATCAGTTTACCTCTTCCAGCTTAGTCCAATTCGTGTCCTTCAAGTGTAGACTAACAATTAATGTCTTGAGATATCCACTAAGACTACTGTTGGGTTCTGCATTAATAATTATTTTTTAAAATATTTTTATTTTAAAAATATATTAAAAGAATTTTTTTTTACTTTTTAATATTTACAAATTAAAATAATCTAAAATAACAAAAAAATAATTTGTAATAAATAAAAAAATATTTTTTATTTTTTTAATAATATTTTTGAAAACAAAAACAAATAAAATCTAAAAATTTAGCCTCGAGTTTAAACATTAAAAAATAAATAAGGTAAGAAATTATTGTTTCAATTATATAATCCAGAACCATCGGTCCTTCCCATTGAAAAAAACAAGTAATGGCTTCTCAGGGTGGTTGAATTATATTTTCTCCATCACATCTTGTATTTTTCATTTCATATCCTTAACTTTAATTATCATTTCCTTGTATTTTAATTTGTCCATATAGATAATTAGTAACATAGCTTAGTATTATTAGTGTAAGGGCAACCAACTCCATTAATTTTTCTTGCAAAAACCTTTTTAAATCTATGGAGCATATTTTCGAAACCCAATCTCGTAGCGGATCCAGTCTAATAATCAGGTCACAAATAAGATGGGTTCAATCACGTAAACCCAAAAAAAGAAAATTACTTTTAGACTGGTGTCAGCAAGAACTCCTTTCGAGCATACTCAATCAAACTTAAAGTTTGATACCAGGTGTTTAACTAGAATCCAAGAAAGACAGAGCACCAAGCATCAAACACCCAATTCAAATTGCCAACAAAATATACACTAATAATTCGCAGATTACTCGTGTTTTAAAAGACCTACTGATAAAAGTCAGCCAACTGGAGAAAGCAGAGGAACAAACAAATAACAGCTAAATACAATGGAACATCTTGCTCAAATCAGCAAGCTGAATTCGCACATTTTCAGCCACAAAATGCAACAAATAGTTCAAAATTGAGAATTTCTTCGAATGCCATTTTCTTCATTATTCAGTAGCAGGAAAAAAATTGAAGATCTTCAATTGAAACTCAGGAGCTTGTTTGATTTTTCATTGTTTACCACCCAAAAAAAAAGGTGTAAATTTATTTTAACAAAAGTTTAATTATTTTAAAAAAAATTGTCAAATTAATCAAATTCGTTCTCAATAGCAAGAGAGATTATTTTTTCTGAGCTGAATTCATCATTTGCATGAAAATAAATTCGGTTTTGCTACGTTTCCAGGTAATCAAACACAAACAAGTTGGGAATTTTTATTTTTATTTTAGGTTTTTAGCATGAAAATCAAAAAGAAAGTAGTAATTAAGAAAGAAATAAGAGAGTTAAAAGATACGAGAGAAGAACTAACCTCTGGTAGCAATCTGTAGAAGGAGAATAGATTGGAGTCGGACAGTTAGGGAGGCAAATAGACAAGGACTAAAACTCTTTAGTTAACGGGGAGATTAAAGAATCAAACGAGATCAATAATGTCCTGCCACGTAAGGCTGCCGATAAGGGTAGAGCTCATTAACGGAGGGGACGCCGTGTTTGGGGTGGAGGTGTATTATGAGCACAAAGGTATGCGATTGAAATTATTATTTTTTTAATTAAGTTTTTTTTATTTGTAATTTTATATTATTTATCTTTATTATTTTAGCTTTTAAAAAATTAAAATGATATATATATATATATATCAGCCGAGTTTGTGTAAATCAATCAAGTTTTTTGGGCCAACTCTCTAGTAGGATTTTTTAATTGATTTTAGATTTGAATCAGTTAAAATCTATTTAAAAGTATGGTTATTATTACTAAAATATATATTAATAATATTTTTTTATTTTTTAAAAATTATTTTTAACATCAGTACATCAAAATAATTTAAAAATACTAAAAATATATTAATTTAAAATTAATAAAAAATTATTTTTTTAAAAATACTTTTAAAATATAAAAACAAATATCTCTTAAATCTCATATTGATCTGTAAGACCTGTTGGATTTTTAAAACTATACTATGGAGAGTGAATGAATAATAACTGAGATGGAGAGGGGACCGTTTAGAGAAAGAGTCGATGAGCTTTAATGACCTAAAAGCTTGAAATTGTGAGAGCTAGAATTAGTTTTTCCCTCACAGTAGATAAGGCACTAGAATCGTATGTGTATTGTTTGGGATTTTTATCGAAAAGGCAACCACGGGCGACTTAATTCATTCGATGGCTTCAATCTATAGGCAAAGCACGTTTAAGGTCTAAAAATGTGATTTTAAGTGGAATTATGATTGTTTTTTCAAAAAAATTATTTAGAAATATATTAAAATATTATTATTTTTAAAAAATATTTTTAATATTAACACATCAAAATTATTTTAAAATACTAAAAAATATTAATTTAAAATAAAAAAGTTAAAATTTTTAAAAACATGTTCTAAAAAGGTATTTTAAATGCACTACAGTTGTGAAAAGCAAAATGTAAAAAAGGAGGAGGGGGTGTGAAGCTCACAAGTTATCTTATCAAAAAAGGGTTGTGAGTTTGGTTAAATCACAAATAAATAAATAAAAAAATTTTCCATCATTAATTTAAACCCATGTCAATAACATGAATTTAAAATATTTATTTAAATCAGTAGGTCATTGACTTATATAATCAATTAGATTTAATCAAGTTAATTTTTATCTAATTTAATACAAAATCTAATATATGATAGGTATCATGTTAACGATCCACCAAATTGAATTGAGTTTTATAACACCAGTTAAAAAATAAAATTTTAAATATAATTTTTATTCTTTTAAAATTTGTTTTTAAACTTGAGTTTGCCTATGCCTGTCCAAATCCAACAACAGTTCAAGGAATTATTATTGTCTTGATTATTTTGTCATCCACTTGTATAAAATTATAACAAAAGTTAAAACAACTAGACGTGGGCTACTGTTTATATGAAACATTTGCTTATTTTTTTTCTTAGAACTCTTCTATAACCTAATTAGCTGAAATTATTAGAAAAACCATGTTAAAAGATAGAGGATTAAAACATAAGATATGGAAAAAAAATAAATGGATAAATCTAAATTCACTATAATTTTTATTTTGATAAAAAAACTTTATTTTATCTATTTTTTAATTCATATATTTAATAGTGAAGGAAGAAGCTCATCGAAAAATAATAGTTGAGAGAGGAAGTTGTTAGTTGTCATGATTTTGACAACCAAAATTGTCAAGTTTGGTATCAAAAGATTTCATTTGATAAAAAAAGTTTGATGGTAATAGTTTTTCTCTCTAAACATGATGAAATTGGTATATCAAGTTTGGTTTTAATTTTTGAGATTTAATTGATTTATTTTAGTTATTTTGAGGTATTGTGCTGTTGTTGGGTGGTTTGTATTAGTTTGTATGATGTGTTTTATATGTTTTTGGGTGAAAATAAGTTAAAATAAGAATTTTAAAGAAAAAAAACCTTACACTTAATTTTCTAATTACTACAATGATGGCTAGAATTTAAACAAAATCCGATAACATGTTACCTGCCACTACAAATAACATGTTCTCTATTTAATTATAAAAAAAGGAGTGAAAGACATGTGAGAAGAATAATAATAAACAAAACTCTTCTCTATTTAATTATAAAAAAAGGAGTGAAAGACATGTGAGAAGAATAATAATAAACAAAACTCTAGCGTGCCTAGTCTTTTTAATTTAGATCAAGTTTGCATGTCTGACCGGTTTTTATTTTTAATTAATTTTTATTTTTATTTTTTATAATTAATTAATTAATTTAAAATATATTAATTTATTAAATTCTTTTAAATGTTATTTTATTAAATACCATTCAATTTTTACTCTTTTTTTTTCAAATAAAAATGTAGTAGTATTTTTATAATATTAGCAAATTTAATTTACAACTCATCAATAATTAAAAAAAAAACATTATCATATTGTTTTTTTAATAGCATATATTTTCATGATCGAGATCAGAGTTGCTAGGATAGATTGGATTGATTAAAGATATTATAATCTAGATATATTTTTAAAAAAACTAATTATATTTAATAGCATTGGCATGACCTAACAATTAAAATAATTCTTGCTCATTGAACAAGTTTTGTGTGAGAATTTCGGAACACAAAAGTGTTCACGAAAGGAATGCCATTGCCTAGACTCTCACGATAGAATCTCATGCTCGGGGGCTACAACGAAGGAAAGAGATAGGCTGTTAATGCATGGATGGTCCACTTGTAAGCTTTTGCCTGTCAGTTGTTGCCATTAAAATTAATGCATTGCACATATTGTTTCTGGATACTGAATATATTTAGAAGAAATAGTTTACATGTTGGCTCTATTCTGGTTTTTAAAAGTGTTTGTGTGTGTGTGTATATATATATCATAGAAAAATATTTGGCATTATATGGTTTTTAAAGCCTCCGTGACTTTACTTCATGCCTAGCTGGTAATAAAAATTTAAAATGGTTTTTTTTAATATTAAAATATCAATTTATTAGATTTATCCATGCATCATGTTATAACTTATCAAATTTATAATTCACTTCCACTAAGTTTAAATATTTTTTTAAATATGTTTTATTTAATTTTATGATAAAAATATATGCTTATAAATTTAAATATAAATTAAATATAAAAATATTTATTTAAAATTATAATAATTTCATAGAAAGTAAACTAGTTAATGAAAATAAATTTTATCCTTATTTTTTAAAATACAAATCATTCAAGGTCAAATTTGAATTAAGAAATAAAAGCATATATAATATTTTCTTATTCCAATTAAAAAATCAAGTTAACGTAAAGCTTAAGACTGATTGTATTTCAAGGATTGAGCTTTTAAAAAGAAATTTTATCTTTATTTTTTTTAAAAAATAGTATTTAAAATAATAATTTATTAAATTATATTCATTTATAAATTTATAAATTTGTTTCTATCTATAAAGCTTAGTGTTTTCATTATCTAAGTACTATTATTGTTCAACATAAAATAAAATTAACATACATTTATACATATTTTAAATGAAAAGATTATAAATATTATATATTATATTTTTAAAAATAAAAATATTTTACTAGCATATGTATATGATATAAATGCACATATTTTGAGTCTAATTTAATTATATTTATACATATTTATTACTCATTAAAAAAATAAATTAGAAAACCCTACAACTTTAAGCATGATCGAGTCTCATTCCTATCATTACTTTAATTTGGTATTTTTAGATTTTACACATTAATTCATGATTTAGTTTCTTTATTATATACAATATAATTAGAAAAATAAAATATCAAAATAAGAAAATCATTTTCAATGTTAATCTTTTAATTGGAATTCCTGATAATCTAATTCGTTAAATTGACTTCATATACTAATAACACTGCTACCATCATTTGTAGTATTTTTTATTTTTTTTATTTTTTTAATGTTTCCCAGGCATCGTCTCCCCAAGCTACTTTAAAGTTTAAACTGACATCTTGCAAAGCCTAAATATAAAAACCCCAACCCACTACTCTGAACACAAGCACAGAAACCATGGCCTCCTCCATAGAACACAGAACCATTAATGTCAATGGCATTAACATTCATGTAGCAATCAAAGGTCCAGAGAATGCCCCAGTTATTCTCTTCATCCATGGTTTCCCTCAACTATGGTATTCCTGGAGACACCAGATTGAGGCTCTATCCTCACTTGGCTACAGAGCTGTGGCACCGGACATGAGAGGGTATGGTGACACAGATGCGCCAGCTGAGGTTACAAGTTACACCGTTCTCCACGTGGTTGGTGATTTGATTGGTTTGCTTGATGTCGTAGCTCCGAATCAAGAGAGTGTTTTTGTTGTGGGACATGATTGGGGTGCTTTGATAGCTTGGCATTTGTCTTTGTTTAGACCAGATAGAGTTAAAGCTTTGGTTAACTTTAGTGTGTTGTTTAATCCAAGGAATCCCAGTAGGAAAGTTATTGCGACTTTGAAGGCTGTTTATGGTGACGATTATTATATTATCAGATTCCAGGTTGTTTTATTGTTATTTTAATGACGGGTTCTTGATTTTCAGAATCAAAGTTAATTTCTTGACTGCATACTGTTTTGTGATGTCAAATTGTAAGCTTGTTCTAGCAAATCTTTTGCCTTTTCTGGATTACATGGATTATGTTAGTAGATTTTGGAGGCATGTTTACTATTTGAAGGGATAATTTGACAGGTATGAAAAGATCAGGCATTTGCAGTTGTTTTTTTGAATTGACCTATCTTTTCTTTTGTCACACGAAGTGTTTAATCATCAAGTTTTAGACTTTTGATTGTTATGCTAATAAATCTTCGACCCTTCATGTAGTATAGGAACTGGATTATCATCTATTTTATATTTTGTTTACTATTTGCACTGATTATTTGATTGGGATCGATTAGATTAGGCTTTTTGGTAGTAATTAGCTAGTAGCTACGAATTTGACCAGCTGTTCCAGCTGAAATGATCATGTAACAGTATAATTTTAGCTGAAGCTTAAATAATCATTCATGGCATCAGACAACTTTGTTATCTAACTGCTCTTGAGCACACTTGAGAAAGTTTTTAATTTTGGTCTTGTATAGTTTATCATAATTGTCTTCTTATGAAGATGTACAAAACCCATTTTAATTGAGGAACTGCTCGATTGTTTTTGCAGGAGCCTGGAGAGATTGAAGCTGAGTTTGCAGAGATAGGTACAGAGAAAGTGCTCAAGGAATTCTTAACCTACCGCACTCCAGCTCCTATCTTTTTACCTAAAGGCCAAGGGTTTAATGGAAAGCCTCTGGACACTCCAGTTGTCTTACCCTCTTGGTTGTCTGAAGAAGATGTCAAGTACTACACCAGCAAGTTTGAGCAGAAAGGCTTTACTGGAGGATTGAACTATTACCGAAATCTTGACCGGCATGTCTTCCTTCCATGTTTAATGCAGATTAAAAATTTCCTGTTTCCCGGAAATTTAGATGTGTCTCCAACCTCTCGTTGTATTTTGCGGTTTTCATTACTTTTACGTCCCGGTTGCGTATTGATCAGGACAGAGGGACTTTATTATCTTTCAGTAAGAGATTGAATTGAAATCCATACCCAGGAGTCTTAATATTTCCAAGTGTTCCAGCGTGCTATATAGCTCTTGAAATGAAGACTTTTGCTTTTGTTGCTTTCCTGAACGGTGTACAAGTTTTATTTCCTTTTTTCCCCATCATCATTCCTGCTTCATTTTTTTTTCCTAATTCCTCTTACCTTCCATGTTGCAGGAACTGGGAACTTACCGCACCATGGACTGGAGGTCAAATAAAAGTTCCAGTCAAGTTTATCGTGGGTGATCAGGACCTCACCTATAATTCTCTCGGTGCCAAGGATTATATAGCCAAGGGCGGGTTCAAAAGAGACGTTCCATTTCTACAGGACCTAGTTGTAATGGAAGGTGTGGGTCATTTTATCAATGAAGAAAAACCTGAAGAGATCAGTAAGCACATTTACGACTTCTTTCAAAAGTCTAGTTCTCTTGCTTGGTTTCCCTCCTGTTGTCTTTGCTGAAGAGATAAGGAATTCAATTGTGTGCATTCGTATGTTCAAAGCTTGCATGCTCCTGTGGGGTTTTGATTATTTGAATGCGATGTTCTTGTGGTGAGTTACTGTAATGGTTGCTGTAATTTCCATATGCACTAAAAATAAATCATGTGTGTGATTGTTTCGTGCCCAACATTTAACTGGTGCTTTGAGTAGCCTCGAGAAATTGATTGCTCAAAGCACAAGCATGCTGTGATGTGACATATTTCCTCACAGGGCCATTTCATTCTCTGTATCATTTATTTAATTTAATTTATATTATATGTATACTCCCTCTATGGTTTCAGGTTTGAGTCCTTGATTACTCATATGATGGCTACTGGAGGCTTACATGGTCGTTAACTTCAGGACCCGTGAGATTAGTCGTGGTGCGCGAAAATTGGCCCGAACACCCACGTTAATTTAAAAAACAAAAAAAATAATTTTATAATATTAGTTAAAAACATTTCAATAGAGTTTTAACTTTTCTTAAATTGCTTTTTGAACATGATATTACTCATCATGGACGACCAAATCTATATCCAAATTCAACCACAATTCAAGAAATTATTATTATGTCATCCATTTGTACAAAATTATAACAAAAACTAAAACAAGTAAGATGTGTACTCCTATTTGTATGTATAATGAAACACTTTTTTTTTTTTGTAGTTTTGATTTTTTTCATAAAACCTTTCTATAGTCTAATTATTTGAAATTATGGTAAAAAATCATATTAAAAGATAAAAAACTAAAATGTAAAACATAGAAAAAATATATATGGATAACTCCAAATTCACATCAATTTTTATTTTGATAAAAAAAATTATTTTTAATTCATATGTTGGAGAGAATATAGAGAAACTCGTCAAAAAATAATAATAGAGAGAGAAAGTTTTTCATTGTTATGATTTTAACAACCTAAATTATCAAGTTTGGAATTAAAAGATTATATTTTATTTGAGAAGTTTGATGGTGATGATTTTTCTCTCTCTCTAAATATAATAAGATCGACATATCAAGTTTGATTTTGATTTTGATTTTTGAGTTTTAGTTAATTTTTTTAGTTATTTTTGGGGAATTTTACAATTGTAGGACAGCTTGTATTAGTTCATGGGTGTGTTTGAAATGTTTTTAGATGAAAATAAATTAAAATAAAGATTTTAGAGAAAAAACCTTACCCTCGATTTTCTACTTACCGTAGTAGTTACTGAAGTTTGGGCAATATCAGGTGACAAGTTATTTACTACTATAAGTAATCTGCCACCTATTTAATTAAAATAATAATAATAATAATAAACAAAACTCTAGCACTCCTAAGCTTTTTAATTTACGTCAAGCTTACATATTTAACCAGTTTTTATTTTTAATTAATTTATATTTATATTTTTTATAGTTAATTAGTTAATTTAAAATATATTAATTTATTAAACTCTCAAAATCAATTAAGAATATATTTTAGATGTTATTTTATTAGATACCATTTATTTTTTACTTTGTTTTTCAATAAGAATATAACAATATTTTTATAATATTAGCAAGTTTGGTTTACAACTCATCATTATTTTTTTTAAACGTATTATCGTATTTTTTTAATAGTATATATTTTTATCATATAATTAAAAAAAATATCTTAAAAAAACAATGTTACTACACCATGTCAACACCATAATCTAGTTTGCCAGAATATGTTGGGTTCGATTAAGTTAATTAAAGATGCTATAATCAGATATTTTCAAAAAAACCTACTTCACATAAAATAAATTTTGAGTTTATAATTAAAATTTTATTTTCAAATAAAAATTAAATTATCGATGAATGCAAATTTTTCATGGTTTTGCGTCGATCCAGAATAGAAAGCCTGCAAAATTGTACAAGCATCCGACAACACAACATGGTGTTGTTATATTTTTTTAAAAAATCAAGATTACTTTTCTTTTAGTATTAAGATGAAGATTTATTTTATCTATTCATGCTTCATGGTGTTGTTTTTGGAATTTATGATTTAATTAATAGATTTCACTAGGTTTTACTATTTTTTAAAATATATTTTATTTAATTAAATAATAATAAAAATAAATACTCATAAAAACAAGCATAAATCAAATATAAAAAGATATTTATTTAAAATTTTAATAATTTCATAAAAAACCAAACTAAAATATTAAATGAAGATAAATTGAAAATCAAGCAAATTTTAAAGATAAAATTAAAAAAATAATAAAAAAACAAAAATTACATAAAAAAATTTACCTTCTTCACTGAGCCAATTCAAATAAGCTCGAAATAATTTAATAAATCAACAACTCATGATATAAAATCAAAATATTTTTTTTAAAAAAAGAATGACATTGTACAAAAACAAAAATTCAATTAAAAAAATATTAATTTTTTTTTAAGTCAATTTGAGTTACCTTTATCAACCTTGTTTTTGCAATAATCAAATAGTAAAAAAAGAAAAAAATAAAAAAGTTTAAAGTCAAACGTGTAAAATGATAAAATTAAAAAAATTATAAAAAAATATAATTTTATTCATTGAATTTGAATTATTAAATTTAAATTAAATAGTCATGATATAGTACACGATAAAAATTAGCCTTTTTTATTTTTTATTTTTTACCTAATATAAATCATTGAATTCAACAATTATGACATTTCCGTCAATTGTAAAGCTGATAATTTCATTTAATTACTTGCCATTTAACTTCATTGATATCATCTAATACAAATCATTCAGGGTCAAATTTAAATTAAGAAATAGAAACATATATGATATTTTCTTATTCCAATCAAGAAATCAAGTCAACCTAAATCAGATTTTTATTTTACAATTAATTTTTTTCTTAATGTTAGAAAACACGTTGAAAACTCATTAATATATATATATATATTTTACCATTAAAAAAAAATTAATTCAATTTGCAGTGCGTATATGGGCCCAATCGAAAGAACTTAAAAGGAAAAAATACACACATCAATCCAAAAGGAAAGCAACGATCCAGATTAAAAGGCCTGACAAAGCAACGATCCCAAAATACGGCCCTTTCTTCTTCTTGTCAAGAGAAACGAAAGAACAAAGTCTATAACATATTTTTTATAATTGTGTGCTTATGTAAATAAAAAAAAAAATGAATTATTTTTTTTAATTTATTTGTATTTTTTTAACATACTTGCCTGTAAATTGTTTCCATTAAAATTAACGCTTTGCACATAATGGTTAGTAATCTGTTGACTTGGATTCTCTTTTTAGAGCATGTAAAAAAACAAAAATGATACCAAACCGACACATTAAGAAATATGAAGGGACCAAAATGGACTTTTGGACTCTCTCGTGGGTCACGTTCAATTCAATATTGCAACGTTCCTTATCCCTTTTCCTCTCCGCTCTCTCTGATCGCCACCCACCAAGAAAAAGCTTGAGGCTGGTTATACTTCGAGGATTTAGCTATTAAAAAGAAATTTTATCCTTTTTTTTAATAAAAGAATTAGTATTTAAAATAATAATTTATTAAATTATATTCATCCATAAATTTAGAAATTTATTTCTCTCTGTAAAGTTTAGTGTAATTACTATATATTTTTTTTTAAATTCAAGAAAACAAAAACATATTTTATAGATGAATGAGTAAAATCCCAATTATTTTAAATTTTTATAAAAAATATATATTCTAATTTCAACTTGAAACTTATTGTATTCTTTACCATCAAACTATACTTTTTGAAGATTAAATACATAAAATAAAATTAACATATATATATGTATATATTTTAAATGAAAAAATTATAAATATTATATATTATATTTTAAAAAATATAAATATTCTACTCACGTATGATATAAATCCATATATTTGGAGTCTAATTTCATAATATTTATACATATTTATTACTAATTGAAATAAATAAATACACCCTACAAATTCAAGCATAACTAGTCTAATTCCCATCATTATTTTAATCTTATATTTTTAGATTTTACATCTTAATTAGTTTCTTTATTAAATACAATATATTTAGAAAAATAAATAAAATATGGAAATAAGAAAATCATTTTCAATGTTAATCTTTTAATTGGAATTCCTCATAATCTAATACGTTAAATTGACTTCATATACTAATAACATTGCTACCATCATCTGTAGTATTTTTTTTTATTTAATGTTTCCTACGCATCGTCTCACCAAACTACTTTAAAGTTTAAACTGTCATCTTGCAAAGCCTTGAAAACCCCAACCCACAACTCTGAACACCAGCGCAGAAACCATGGCCTCCTCCATAGAACACAGAACCATTAATGTCAATGGCATTAATATTCATGTAGCAATCAAAGGTCCAGAGAATGCCCCAGTTATTCTCTTCATCCATGGATTCCCTCAGCTATGGTATTCCTGGAGACACCAGATTGAGGCTCTATCCTCACTTGGCTACAGAGCTGTGGCACCGGACTTGAGAGGGTATGGTGACACAGACGCGCCAGCTGAGGTTACAAGTTACACCGTTCTCCACTTGGTTGGTGATTTGATTGGTTTGCTTGATGTCGTAGCTCCGAATCAAGAGGGTGTTTTTGTTGTGGGACATGATTGGGGTGCTTTGATAGCTTGGCATTTGTCTTTGTTTAGACCAGATAGAGTTAAAGCTTTGGTTAACTTGAGTGTTTTGTTTAATCCAAGGAATCCCAGTAGGAAAGTTATTGCGACTTTGAAGGCTGTTTATGGTGACGATTATTATATTATCAGATTCCAGGTTGTTTTATTGTTGTTTTATTGTTATTTTAATGACGGGTTCTTGATTTTCAGAATCAAAGTTACTTTCTTGACTGCATACTGTTTTGTGATGTCAAATTGTAAGCTTGTTCTAGCAAATCTTTTGCCTTTTCTGGATTACATGGATTATGTTAGTAGATTTTGTAGGCATGTTTACTATTTGAAGGGATAATTTGACAGGTATGAAAAGATCAGGCATTTGCAGTTGTTTTTTCGAATTGACCTATCTTTTCTTTTGTCACACGAAGTGTTTAATCATCAAGTTTTAGACTTTTGATTGTTATGCTAATAAATCTTCGACCCTTCATGTAGTACAGGAACTGGATTATCATCTATTTTATATTTTGTTTACTATTTGCAGTGATTATTTGATTGGGATGGATTAGATTAGGCTTTTTGGTAGTAATTAGCTAGTAGCTACGAATTTGACCAGCTGTTCCAGCTGAAATGATCATGTAACAGTATAATTTTAGCTGAAGCTTAAATAATCATTCATGGCATCAGACAACTTTGTTATCTAACTGCTCTTGAGCACACTTGAGAAAGTTTTTAATTTTGGTCTTGTATAGTTTATCATAATTGTCTTCTTATGAAGATGTACAAAACCCATTTTAATTGAGGAACTGCTCGATTGTTTATGCAGGAGCCTGGAGAGATTGAAGCTGAGTTTGCAGAGATAGGTACAGAGAAAGTGCTCAAGGAATTCCTAACCTACCGCACTCCAGCTCCTATCTTTTTACCTAAAGGCCAAGGGTTTAATGGAAAGCCTCTGGACACTCCAGTTGTCTTACCCTCTTGGTTGTCTGAAGAAGATGTCAAGTACTACACCAGCAAGTTTGAGCAGAAAGGCTTTACTGGAGGATTGAACTATTACCGAAATCTTGACCGGTATGACTTCCTTCCATGTTTGTTCAGTTTGTTGGTCTTTCCTGGTAATGCGGATTAAAAGTTTCCTGTAGCCTGGAAATTTAGATTTGTCTCCAACCTCTGTTGTATTTTGGGGTTTTGTTTACTTTTATGTCGCTGTTGCGTATTGATCAGGACAGAGGGACTTTATTACCTTTCAGTAAGAGATTGAATTGAAATCCATACCCAGGAGTCTTAATATTTCCAGGTGTTTCAACATGTCATATATCGTTTGAAATGAAGACCTTTGCTTTTGTTGCTTACTTCATCATGTACAAGTTTTATTTCCATTTTTCCCCGTCATCATTCTTGCTTCATTTTTTTTTTCCCTAATTCCTCTTACCTTCCATGTTGCAGAAACTGGGAACTTACCACACCATGGACCGGAGCTCAAATAAAAGTTCCGGTGAAATTTATCGTGGGTGATCAGGACCTCACCTATAATTCTCTCGGTGCCAAGGATTATATAACCAAGGGCGGGTTCAAAAGAGACATTCCATTTCTACAGGACATAGTTGTAATGGAAGGTGTGGGTCATTTTATCAATGAAGAGAAACCTGAAGAGATCAATAGGCACATTGATGACTTCTTTCGAATGTTCTAGTTTACTTGCTTGATTTCCCTTTTGTTGTCTTTGCTGAAGAGATGAAGAACTCAAGTGTGTGCATTCATATGTTCAAAGCGTGCATCCTCCTGTGGGGTTTTGATTATTTGAATGGCATGTTCTTGTGGTGAGTTACTACTGTAATGGTTACTGTAATTTCCATATCCGCTCAAAATAAATCATGTGTGGTTGCTTCGTACCCAACATTTGACTGGTGAATTGATTGCTCAAAGCACAACCATGCTGCGATGTGACATGCTTCTCCACAGGGCCATTTCATTTTCTGCATCATTTATGTTTTCAGTATTGATTCACTCTGGCTCAAGTGTTCGTGGAACACTGCACACATGAAACTCTATGCTCTTGCTGGAGGTGCCTCGCATTTTAGCTCTTTAGGTGCCCCAAGATAAACGGCACAGTAACTAGAGTGCCTTCCAGGAATATTGTTGAGTTAAACCGGTGATTTATAAACAGAGGACCTAGCTCCGGGTTGGGTTTGATGTCAAACTAGGTTGAGAGTTGACCTTAACATATCCAATCGACTTGATGAAATAACCTGTGATCTAGTTTATCTGGTCCAAATATAAGTGATGTTCTATATAACCTTTTTTTTTCTTTTTTAAAAAAGAAATCTCTTAAAACAACTGTGTTTAGAAGGAAGATATTTCGGAAGCTTTTATTATTAAATGTTTTTTGTAAGATGTGATTGTTGAGAATGTTATATTTTTATTTTGTTGAAAATAAAATTTTTTAATCAATGTATCTTTATTGTGTGCAGTTAAACGGGAAAAAATGCGGTGAATACGAGTAAAAATCTATCATTTTATCTTTGAAAATTAAACTATATAATTTAATCACAAGATATTTAATTGTCTTTCTTAATGCTTAACACGTTACTCAAGTCTAAAACTAAAACATTTAAATAAATTCAATAGTTAATTTGATTTTATAAAACTATAGCTCTCAAGTAGAATAATATATTTATCAACACAATACACAGCATATATATTATGATTTCATAGAAAATTAATACAATCTAGTGACCTAAACTAGGTTATTATTGGAGTAGAAAAAAAAAAAAAACATGCTAGGCGATTTAACATAAAGTTTGGATGCATTTAAGTTAAAAAATTGAAAGCTGACATCTCCAACTCTGCTTATTTTAGAAGAGAATCACATTTCCCGCGTCCTAGGGCATTTGAGAATCCCAAGAATTCAACCAAACATAAAAATACTTGGCTCTCGAATCACTTTCTCCATGTAACCTGAAATATCCTAGGACCAAACGCCCCCTTACTGATGTTTCCACTAGATGGGATGTGAGGATGCTCAACTACTTCCTGGCCTTCTGCGTTTCTCAACATTGAAGTGCACATCGATGAGATCTGTTATACCGGCTGTTATTTTTTGACCTATTTTTACAGGGCCAACACCTTGTGGGGTGCCTGCATAAAAAAAGATAAAAAGGCAAATTATTCAAGACTTCAAATGACAAGATCCTATATATTTGATCACACTAGGAAGACATCTAAAAATTCCCTCAAGGGATGGCCATGAGAAATTATCCAATAATCGTATGTAGTAAAAATCTCTCCTCTCACACTTGCATAAGCAGAATAGATCGCATATAAAGGTCAGAAGACAAACGCTGAGCCAGAAGGCTGCTAGCAGTGTTCATAGAGTCCAATGAAAAATCATTGTAAAATGAAACGATTCCTTCTCACATGGATACCTCACTGACACAATTTGCCTTTACAAACAGTAAATGATAGATATATCCAAAGGGTCTATAATTACTGTGTGAATACTGAGAATAAGAAACAACATCTATGTAAGAACTTGCCACAGCCGTGATGATTAACACATCTCAAGCATCTTTGATTAGCATTTGACTAAGAGCAAAGGAATCCTCTTACAAAAAACAAAACCACAGAAACAGAAAAAAGTATCCCGCGATACCTGTTAATATAACATCTCCTTCAAAGAGTGTCATGATAGAACTGATGTGGCTAATGAGAAATGGGATTTTAAAGATCATATCTTTTGTGGAACCTTTCTGGCGTATTTCTCCATCTACCTACAGTGAAACAGATCCATTTGACCTCTAATGAATCCGAATAACAACATTTGAGAAGGAACCTTCAAAATGGAGCAAGCAAAACGATGATTTTGATACCTTTAACCATAGTTCCAAGTTGTCAGGGTCCGGCACATTTGACTTGGAAAGCTGCACAAAGTTTTTGAAAGTTGAGCATGTGATCAAGATCAATGACATACTGATTAACTTATTCACAGTAAGGGTAGAAAACCCTAGATAGATGGAAAATCTCAGTATTCTTCCTTTTAGCCAAAAAGAAAATGGCTGATGGTAAAAACATATATGACTACACGAACAAGTTTGATGATTATGAATATCTAAGCTTCAATGAGTGCAGCATTCACAACTACTACAAATGGGACAGCAACAGTGATTTAAAGGTAACTTGCATAACTTCCTCGTCGCCCCATCTTTCTCAGGTTAGTTGTTAATAACTCACAATTATCGAGTGGGTGTAAGGATTAAACCTCAATATTTGAAAAAAATTGTTCATCAGCATAGTTATAATCAGACAGGGAAGCAATAAAAGAGAACGAAGTCCAATTCATTTCTTACAACAGAACTGATAGGCGTGAATGTGTCTTGCCCTTTAGCCACAGTCCACGGGAGCCCTGCAGACTGACAAACAATACAAAGAAAAAGCCATTAATTACGTCAATTTAAATTGCCCATTACTGCACTCAACATTAAACGACAGAGATCGAGAGTACCCAGCAACACAATCAATACGTAGAAACATACACTCCTTAAACAACAATCTCACATTCATATATTTTCCAGGCACACATAGTCTAACGCAAACATCCTTGCTTCACATTTACATTCACTTTCGCTACATCCGACAACTTCCTTCCACAAAAAACAATTATGCTGTCCTCATTTCTCCATACAATCATACGACGCAAGAAAAAAAAAGTAAAAAAAGAGTATGCAATAACATTTTCTTGTTACAGTCACTACAGATTAAAACACAATCTTTTTCATGCACTTATTTTTACCTTAGCAGTAGCTTGTATTTCCCTAGCAGTCATATCCAATGCAAGCGCATACCCTTAAATAAAAATAAAAATTACTTCTTCTATTTTAAATTTTCAGACAATAAAAATCCAACTTAAAAAAAATAATATTTACAAGAAAAACATCAACCTCCAACATAATCCATGGCAGTTGATTCAGGCACATCACGAGCTTTCTGGCCAATAACAACAGCAAGCTCGACTTCATGATGCAACGACTCCAACGGTTGTGGAATCTCGATCGTACCTCCGTTTTCCAAATAAGACGACGTCGGTTTCATAAACAACACCGGTTCCTATCCATTGCAGATATTTCAAATTACATATACATATATAGTATTGATTATCGAGTGGTTGATTTGATGATTAGAGAAAAACCTTGGGAACGGCGTTGCCAAGTTCTTTGGCGTGAGCGGCGTAGTTACGGCCAACGGCAACGATCTTGGTTCCTACATGAAGTAGCTTTTGTATGCCTGCTGACGGTGATGCCATTACGATCAAGATCGGTCTTCTCTTTATCGGAGCAATGTCAAACGGCGATCGTCTTGGAGGAGTACACTGGACTTGTGACCTTTTATTGTTGGAGAGAGGAAATGAAAGGGAAGAAGAAGTCAAAAAGTAACCCTCTAGACCCGACACGTCGTTAATACCCAATTAAGAAAATGATATATATATATATATATATATATATTTTCAATTTGTTTTTATGTTCTGTTGATAGGGATCTTGAATTAATATTTTGTTTTATTTTTTTTTATGTGGATAAATTTTCTCGTACAAATATCCTAGCTATGTGATGGTATTTGATTTTATGAAAAAAAATTGTTTCTTTCGAAAAAACTAAAAATAAGAGGATCAACATTAAAAAAAGAATGGTAGGTTTTTTATTTTTATTTTTTAAATATGATTTTTATTTTTATTTTTTTATTTTTTAATATTGTATCGATTAGAATTTGAGATTGATGATCTCTAAACACGTGGATGTTTATTTTTTAATGTAAGTTTAAATTATATATTTTACTGGCAAGGATTCCAGCCATTTGACGTTTATAGTGAACGGTGGTTGGTTAGCTTCAGGTAATCAGAAATAGAAAAGGTTATATTGTCATTGACCGAATGAACATACCATCATGCTCTTGATATGTATTTTGCCATGGCTTCCGGGATTTAGTCAGAATATCCAGAAATATTAATGTCTTGTAATTGCTTGGTGCGATGCTGGTGGTGAAGGTGGCTAGAGTACTATTGAAGAGGAGGAGGAGCCAACTTTCAAGGGGCAGATCATTGCTCCTAAATCTATGGAAAATAAGCTCTAAAAAATGAATGCCTACCTCATCGCGAGGCCAGAATTTATCAATGTGAGTTGGACAGTCTATAGAAAGCGTGTGCCTCTACCTGTCTGATTGACTAAAAACATGGTATAAAGGAGGAGGAATGGAAAGAGAGCTTGCCGCAGTTACATTGGAGAAGCCTCGCCTCCTAACGAGGCGTTTTAGTTTGTAGAAAGGAGAAACATACAAGGGCGACTGTTACAATGAAATATTTGGCAAATGCCCTCCTCATCTTGTGCTTATTAGCGGCCTCTTGTGAGGCGAAGGGTCTGGGACGCCGCGTTCGTGCCGCCCTAAGAGCACCTCGCCGGACCGCTCCTAGAAGGGACCCGAATGAAAAGGTCTTCAACGTGTTACAGTATGGAGCAAAACCTGGAGGAAAACAGGACAGTGCATTAGTAAGGACTTTGATACTTTGGATGCTACATATGCATGTTCATAACATAAAAGTTCGAAGCTTTTCAAGATGAACATGGAACATTGAAATTGAAGCATGGCAATGGCTGTAATCATCTATTAAAACAAATCCACATTTGATAAGGGTTTTTAAGCTCTAATAATTTGTGGCGTATATATCTGAACTTTCCCTTGATTTTTCTCACCAAGAAATTTTGATGAAATTGATTAGATTGTGGGTTTGGCCTTCGCAGTCTTTCATTCGTGCATGGAGGGCTGCGTGCAATTATAGAGGAACGGCAAGGCTGCTTATCCCCAGGGCAACCTTCTTGATAGGGGCAACTATCTTCCAGGGGCCATGCCTAGGTCCAGTTCCCATTAAGGTTCAAATTGCAGGAACACTGAAAGCTGTAGCAGACCCTAGCATGTACGAAGAAGATTTCTGGATCTTGTTTGAAAAGATCAACGGCTTGCTGGTTACTGGTACAGGCACTGTTGATGGCCGAGGCAATGCTGTCTGGAAATACAACGACGGTGGTTCCAGGTTCCCAAGTGTAAGCAACAAAATTATCTAGACATGCATGCACTTGCTAATTAGTAATTAGAGAACATGCGCTTGATTGCAATTTCATAATGATTATTCTTTCGTTTTTTTTTTGTTTTAATTATTTGTGGCGCAGTCTATAAAATTCAATCATGTAGTCAATGGGATTATAAGACAGATCACCTCTGTTAATCCCATGGGTTTCCACATATCCATCGTTCTGTCCCAGAACATCAGGGCAAAACATCTTCATATAACAGCTCCTGCGATGAGCCCCAATACCGATGGAATCCATATAAGCCAATCCAGTGTGGTGAAAGTATCCAGAAGTGTTATCAGCACCGGTGATGATTGCGTTGCTATAATTCAAGGAAGCACCGATGTCAGCATTAAAAAGGTTACTTGTGGGCCTGGACACGGCTTCAGGTAAGTCTCTGTTGAAAGTTTCAGGAAACACGTACGTTCTTTATTTATTTTATGAATATGCTAGGAGGAAGCAATTTTGCTACATACGCTCCTAAGGAGCTTTCCTTGTTTGTAACAAATATACTAGGAGGAAGCAATTTTGCTACATATGCTCCTAAGGACCTTTCCTTGTTTGTAACTTACATACATACGTATATATATATAACAGTGTTGGTAGCCTTGGCAAGTACCCTGATGAAAAGGACGTGAGAGGAGTCGTCGTGACAAACTGCACACTAAGGAACGCTGACAATGGAGTTAGAATCAAAACATGGGGAGGATCACCACCAAGCCAGGCTTCAAACATTCTTTTCCAGGATATTATCATGGACAACGTTAAACGCCCCATAATTATTGATCAGACCTATGGATCAAAAAGCAACTCGGTTAGTTTCCTTCGACTTAGATAGTGTTTGATTACAGTAAAAAGTGTTTTTGCTTAAAAATAACATGTTTTAATTATTTTAACAAGGCTGCTTTTATCCTCCACAACTACCTGGAGATCAATGAACAGTTTCATCTTTGTATTTGTTTTTGCAGCCATCTAGGGTAAAGATAAGTGATGTTCGATACATAAATATCAGAGGAACCTCCGCGTCAGCAGTTGGAGTCGATCTCATGTGCAGCAAGACTGTTCCTTGTGAAAAACTCTACTTTTCAAACATCAATTTGAAGTACTATGGGCAAAAAAAGCTGCCTTTCACTTCTACGTGTACGAATGCAAAGGTCAACTATGCTGGCTACCAATTCCCACCACCTTGTCGATAGGTGCTTAATTGTAGTTGAAAAAACTTCATTCTTAATTTCTCTTATATAAGGAGAAGGTCCATTTTTGGATTTACAGAAATTAATATTATCATCTTTCACAGATCATGCTACTTTAATTTGCTTGTCATTGATTGATTGCGCACGCAAAGTGCAAATCAGCTGTAAACGTTTTGAGATCCCGTGTCAACTGTAAACATCTCAAGGGAAACCACAGGCATGGTGGGATTCTTGGAGGGTCTACTGATAACACTGCAATATAATCTTTACTGGAGCTGACAGCGATCAATTCGTCAGTTTATCGTGTTTTTGCTAGCTACCATGTTTCTGTTTTTTTGGGAAATCAAGAATGACTGATAAGACTTGCCAACAGATCAGATCATTAAAAAGGTCCAAAGCGGCTATTCTTAACTACAACCGTTGCAAACATGTCATGCCATCCATAAACTAATCTCTCTTTAGGTTTATGATCCATGAGCATTCCACAATACTCATTCAGTCTCGTCCATTTGCAATTTAGAGCTCAAGCATTTTCCGAGTTGGCAGAGAAGATGTCATCGAGTTTTCTTTAATATCATGATTAGGGTTAGGATGAGAACTTTTATAGTTACCTCTCTGGCTCATGCTCTTCTAGCTAGGCCTCCATTGTTTCCTGTATTGAAATGCAGAAAATCCATACGTGCATGCTTTGTGTTTTAGAAGAATTTGAATATATTCATAAAAAAAGAAAAAGAAAAAAAAACAGAAATTAGAATAAACTAGCTCAAGTGAAAGAATTTAAGGTGAAAATCAATTCTAATTCTATTCCTTAATTGAGTTGTACATATCTATGTACAATAATCCCTAATGAAAACAACATAGGAAATTATAATAAAGGAAGGAGTTTAATTCCTATATATAACATGAAACTAAATCAGGACACTAACTCATGCTAACACTTTCCCTCAAATTGATCTTTTTGTATCCTTAATGTTCACTTGATAAGTGTGTAGTATATTTGCAAGTCTCTGAATGTTAATAATTTTTATTTTCTAATTTCTTGTAAATAAAATTATAATTAATTTTCATGTACTTAATTTGATCATATTGAACTGAATTTTTAATAATCTTAATCACTAATTGATTTTTATAACATAACTTCATAATAAAATCAC
This sequence comes from Populus ilicifolia, assembly GCA_015708895.1. Taxonomy (NCBI): domain Eukaryota; kingdom Viridiplantae; phylum Streptophyta; class Magnoliopsida; order Malpighiales; family Salicaceae; genus Populus; species Populus ilicifolia. The sequence goes on along the minus strand of SRLM01000177.1, from coordinate 51,198 downwards.
ATGGATAATCTAGTTGTTTCATTACATATTTTAGCCATGAAAGTAAGATATCATGACATAATTGGTTGTCTTTCCCCTTTAGCACTCCAATCCAAGTCAATTTAGCCATAAATTCTAGCATGTTGATGTAATGAGAACATCAATCGTTTTTCTAGTGCAAACATCAAGTACCATAGAATTCTCATTATGGCATTTATATGAATTTATCTAGGATTTTGAATAAACTACCCTTATCACACTAACATCATGTGTTAGGACTATTGATCTCTTAATTGTTTGAAGATGGAACACAATAATTTAACAAAATAATTTAATGTGATTCAAAAACTTATCTACATCCACAAAACAACCAGTGCTATTATATAGAGAGAAAACAATATCTTGCAATCAATGAAAAAGGAGGAACATCAACTTTACTTAACTCTCAATCTCACATATTTTCTCTCTATGTAGTGTTGCAGTTGCAACCACTATTGTTGCCTTCTTTAAATCTATTTACTTTTACTTTCTCCTAATAATTGGCTTTTTGGCTCTCATTCGCTCTCTTTGCTTGAGTTTATTTATAGGTTAAAATGATACCTTTCTAACTTTTTATAACAACTTTAGTTGCAGCTTTTTTAGACTTCAACATATAGCAAAATTGAACTTCAATATTAATGGTTGCCAAACTTATTAACCATAGATGGTGTTGTTTCAAGCTTCTTCCAACTCATTTTTTACGCAACTTTCATTGACTCTCCCTAACCTTGTTTTTGGACTAGGAAAGATTTCATTGTATATGAATGGTAATAACCCAATAACCACCCTATTTGTTGTTCATGTATGTAATCATCCTCTTTTCCGCTTCAACACATGTTTGCATCTTGCATCTCTTCTAAACATATCATTATAAGAGTGTCTTGTCCAAGTTTACATTTACTTGCAAAATAATTCCATCACTAAAATCACTAAACCAAGAGATCATTATAACTTAACAACCTACCATGCCATATCTAAAAAGTGTTCATGTTTGTTTCCAGAACATACTACATTCCCTCATTGAGATTTATAACCATTCTCTGTCTGGAATGATGAAATAAGCATTTCATCTTACAACATCCTCTCAAACAAAAAATATCTATTTTTGAGTATGACAATCACTAAATAATAAATAACATGACTAAAAAATTGATCTTTTTCCAAGTACAAGAGAGTCGAAGTAATAAATAACCTAGTAAGACTAGGGTCGAATCACATGGAGGTTAATTGTATAAATTAAAAATAACAATAAGACAACAACAACAACAACAACAACAACAACAACAACAACAATAATAGTAATGCTAATAATAATAATAACAATAATAATAATAATAAAGAAAAAGAAGGAGAAGAAGAAGAAAAAGATGATAACTTTGAGATGGAATATTAATGTAAGGATTAAACAATGATAATAACAAATGTTAAGGTTAGAGGTTTCACTAATGGTATGTTAAACAAGTATAGTATAAATTTTTATTATTCAATTGGAAACCACACACAAAGGAGGTTCCAATCAAATTATAGATTGTTAACATGGTTACATTAATCATCTTATTTGATTAATGCTAATACTTGTAAATCTCGTCAAGCATTCATGATTATAACTTATGTTAACAACAAATCAAGTTCCTTTTATAGCTCAGGTGTCGGTTATACCATACAGTATGGGCTATGAAAGTACCAAGCATTTGTTGTACCAAGTGTTATACAACATAAATCAAGATTAGTCACTTAACAAGCAAAGTATTAAAGAGTGAACAAGATAACAAATATAAAACATGTTAGTATCAAACATTAAAGTTCATATTAAGTTTACACTATACTTATTCTTACACCATTAGTGTAACCTTTTTACCTTGACAGTTAAACATAATAAAAGAAAGAAAAATAAATAAACAAAATAAGAACATAAATAAGATAAGAGTTAACTAAGTAAAGGAAAGGAAATGAAAGGGATAAACTTGATATTAATGAAAGCAAAGTATAAACATTATAAAAAATCCAAAGAGAGAAAGCAAGAGCATGATCTTGATCTGGAAACCAAGATGCCTAAATGTATAGAAAATGTCTCCTTTTATAGGCTAAAATTAGGAATTATTGATTTGATGACTAATTGATGAGTGGGTGACCAACTCTTGACTTGGTGATAATCCATATCTTCTCTTGTCTGCCCAAAACATCATTGATAACGTCAAAATTAGAGCCACTTGAAAACATGAAAGTTTTAGGAAATTGTCTCAGCTTTCTTATATAAAAAATTTAGGTCATTTGAACTTCTATAACTCTAGATATAGGTCAAAAACAAAATAATGTTTCGGCTGAAAGACAGATTCAGATCTTTTTGTTGTTGCTCTAATTTGGACTTGAAAATGATATTTTTAGATCTTAGGCTATATATGAAAGTTATAGGTCTATGTCTTACCTTTCCATCCATGTAAAGTAGACCTAAATATAATTGCCAAACAGTGTTCCAGTTTGGATTGCATCGACATCCTTTTTCTAAGATTTGCCATCTCTTTGTCCTTTTAATTTCAGTTCTTAAATTCATTAATCAATTCTTTGATTTATATGATAAGCCTACATTTAAAATGAACATTTACCACAAATTAAAGGTATCTTATATTATTAGATACGTTATTATAAAACATGCTTTAGTTAAGGAGTTATTGATACTTCAAGTGTAAAATGATAACATAGATACTTGATAAAAAATACACTTTTAAGTACTAATCACAGTGCCATCCCCTTCACCTGTTTTAGAGCCAGGTAAGTTTCCATGCATTCTCCTCACTTTGCATTTTAATTACATACCTACTATGCATGCCTTTTGTGTTTACTGTTCAAGTGAATTAAAATTCACTTGACTAGTAGCTGAGTTTTTTTGTGTCTAGCCGGCAAATGACTTAGTCGAATCTACTGGTTTCATTTTACTTTTTTTTCAAAAAAAGAAAGAGAAAGTGATTTATGATTTTCTAGTATATTTATTTTAAGGTCTGAAATTTTTTTATGTTGTAAAAAAAATATCAATTTCGTGTTTAAAATACTTGGTTTTTGACACAATGTGACAAATTTATATATATCAAAAAAATATTTTCTTGTGTGTTGCATATGACCGATACCCTAATATGTTTTGAATGCTCTGTTTTATACAAAAAATGATGGAAGTTTCGAAAATATGTTTTCCCATGGATTTCTTAAACCCAATAAAAATAATTTTCTTACATTTTTGGATTTTACAACATGTTTGTAAAACTCCAAAGGGTATTGGCCAATATTCCAAAAAATATAAAAATTTTATTTTGGAGGGAATTTTTCTATCATTCACCACTAATATTTGGATAAAGAAATCCTTAAAGGACGAATATCCAAAATATTATTGGGATTAATTTATTATTATTCACTGTTAATATTTAGATAAGCAAACCCAGAGTGGTAAATATTCAAAATAATTTTCTAGGAATAATAAATCCGCATACATACTTGAAAGAAGCCTTGATTATAATTGAGGACATTTTAATTTTTTCTTTTACTCCAAGGTTTATGAGCCGTGAGAGTACAAAACACTAAGACAAAAAAATATATTTTTAAAGCACTCTAGATATCTAATTTTTATCCCTTTTTCTCACGATTTACAAGTCACAAACTCTTGAAATACTAAGAGAAAAATGAGCTTGTAAAGCACATTAAATTCTTTGGATTTCTTTCTTAATAAATTTAGTTAGAATTAAACCGAAAAAAACTGATAGGATTAGAAAACACCAACACCATAGCAATTATAAGACAAACTAAACACCAAGCAGCTTACCATAGGTAGGACATACTAGGGGTGCTAACACCTTTCCTTTACGTAACCAGTCCCTTGCCTTAGAATCTTGAAAGACTAGTTAGGTTTTCTATTAACCATAATACTAGGTGGTGACTTCCTTTTGCACAAAACCCTGAAATCAATCACGGATCGCCGCGTCGCTGCGCTCCGCCACGAGGGTGTGACATGAGGGCGACTCCACTAGGGAACTTAGGACTAAACTTGGTATTTTTTTACTATTCTATGTGTTGTTTTTTTTATTATGAATGATATTTTGTTTAAAAGCTTTAGCATGCATCTTTATATTCTGTGATACATGGTATAGTCATGCATGATCACTTTATTTTTTTTTTAGGGAGCACATAGTAAACTTTAATTTAAGTGGGGGACTAGTAGCTTGCTTTATGACTTGAGTCAAGGTTTAAGTTTGTGTAAACCCTAACTCTTTGCTGAGTGTTTAGACTGATAGTAATTGGTACATGTACCTTTCTACTATCTATTGAACTCCTATATTACCTTTACGAGGGTGATCACTGGGATAACAAGAGATTCTTTTTTAGAGACCAAGTAGTAAAGCTATCCTATATCTCACGTAAAGAAACTAGAACCTATCTTTAAGTTGTATACTTCATAATATCTTTTGCATTAAAACAAGTCTAACCCAAAGGCATCTTGAATTGCAGGACTTGTGAATGAAATGGCCACCATTACTAAATTTTCCATCATAAAATATGGGAAAAATTCTGAACTATCACAATTAACTGAAAGAGACTGTCTTAGAAGCGATGCTAAAAAGCTTTCACCAGTTAAGAACCTGAATTGCATTATAAATGAGATGGACAAGTTAATGACTCACTTTCAGAATGTGGGTAGGGATGCATTTTTTAGGAAATGCGGACTTTTGGTGGAGATTGCAAGGGTTGAAGTATTAAGCCTAACTGTGCGAGCTTTAGTTTATTTTTAGGATCTAGACTATCAATGTTTTTTTTTTTAGAAGTATAGACCTGTGTCCCACTATTAAGGAATATAGGATGTTGACTGAGTTTCCAAACAATCTATATAGGATTTATTTTCCTTTGAGATTTGATAAGATCATCCCTGAATTGTCAAAACTGCTCAGAATCTCCAACTTGAAAAAGTTTTTGGAAAAGAATGCTATCGGTCTGAATTGGAGGATGTTAGAAATTGAACTGGAAAAAAAGTCAGGATTAGAAAAAGAGAGATTGATTGCCTTGGGTATATTTGGCCATATTTTATTTCCAAGTTAGACGGGTGTAGTGAGTTTGGAGGCCGCTGTTGCTTATATAGAGTATTAGAATACATAAATCAATCTAGTAGCTGCTATTTTAGCTGAAACCATCTTGATGCTTAATCATTGTAGGAGGACTGGAAAAGGAGTAATGAAATGTTGTACACAATTGTTATATATTTGGATGGTTAGTCATATCAAAACAAAAAAACCTATATTCAATAATTTTTGATGGTTCGCCCAAAACCCCTTGAAATTAGTAGATGAAGAAGAATAAGGAGATCTAGACAACCAAGGTTGAGTTGAAAAATTAGAAGGATTGCCTAATAGTGATTTCAAGTGGAGAGCCTCATGGGTAACGATAGTGAAAGTCTTGATGAGTTATGGACAAATGGGTAATGATAGTGAAAGTCTTGATGAGCTATGGACAAAGATGTTGGGTGCCATTGGTAGGGATTTATGCTCTTACCCTAGTGGTAAGGCAACTTTAGGGCATGTAGTTTGTTCCAAGGACTATAAGAATTGCTCAATTCTTTGGTTTGTTTAAAGACCCCATTGTGCAAGAAGTTTTAGAGATCATCAAACAAGATTGGAAACATCTAGTTTTGGTTGAGATAGAAGGTTTAAAGGATCAAAGTGCAAGTAAAGAATATGCAAAATGGAGAGACCTAGCTCCTTTAGCCACATTTTGTGTAGGAGTTAAATCTTCCTAAATTATAGAAGAGCCTATTAAGAGGAAAAGGGTTAATAATGAAGAGGAGTTAAAAGACAAGTGAAAATGCTTAGGATAGAGTTGAGCAAAAGAAAAAAAGAAAAGAAGAAGACAAGGTAATGTTGGATGAAATGATGCTGGAAAGGGATAAAGGACAACATTTCTAAATAAGCAAATACAATCTAGAGATGCGAGAATACCAAAGTTTGAGTTAAAGCTAGGTAAGGAGAAGATTACTAGGGAAAAAAAATGAGAAAGAGTTAGGAAGGATGAGTTTGGATTGGATGCAAAGTCGCTTTGAGCTTGAAGTAATGAAGACTAATTTTAATAATTGCTAAGGAAGCGCAGAATATTACCAAGAAATATTTGCACAAGTTCAGTTCAAACTAATGGATAGGATTGGGAATTATGAGGATTTGAATAAGAAATATATGGAGTTGGGAAGCTGTTCAATGAAGATTTGTAAAGGAAAAGAGTAAAAGGAAAGGTTTTAAGGCTATTGAAGTAGAGTTAGCGGTTAAAAAGAATAACATAAAAGTTACAAGGACAATACTTGATAAGTAATGTGAAAAGGTAAAGTATTTGGATAAGAAGCTAGCAGCAATGAAAAAACACAAGGATCAAATCGACACTAACAACGCTGCTTTGAACAAAACCAATATGTTACTCATAAAAAAGATGAGCAAATGGATGAAGCTATTACACATGCTCGAATTATGAGAATCAATACGCAAAATGTAGGAGGGGATAACATTCACTATTGTCGAGACCTAGCTGAAACTGATGCCTTTTTAGGGAAGATTGAGAACTGCAGCTTTGCCTTTTTACCTTTGGCTAGAGAGTTTGTTGAGGAAAGGGATTAAAATATTGCATTTCTAAATGTAATAAACTTATCAAGCATTAATAAAAAAGGTGTTAACTCATCTCCTTATGCAAAATCTATCTCTTGGTGAATATGATTTAAGCAAATGACTTGAAAGGTAGTACTCCTAGCAAAGCAATGTGGCAAGAGAACTTATGTTTATAAGGTGATGGCTATTATTCATTCACAAGAAGACTGCATCTATACCCAATATACAAATTCATTCTTATCACAATCAAGCATTATATCATGCATTGTCTTATGCATCTACATATGCATTCGCAGACCTAGAAACATAGATCCTCCTTCTAGAATCCACAACACTTGATTAAAGAAAAGGATGGAAAACAAAGAAATGTCACACCTAAAAGCTTAATACCAAACAAGAGCTTGAAGGGATTTGGAATGATGTTTCCTTTAATGAGATCATGCATTTTTAAAAGTTTATCTTAATGTTTTTACACATCACTTTCCATTTTCAAAGTGGATCTTCCAAAACAAACACCTGCACTTCACACTGAGAATGAATGACTAAACTTTAAAGAATACATAGTAGCTGTAGAAGAGGAAGAATGAGATGAAAATAGGATAACATGAACAAGCTTGGAAACCCTCTTAAAAGGAACTTGAAACCATAGATGTGGGCAATGGAAAAATAACAGAAAAAAATTAAAGATAGATACTATAATCACTCCTAAAAAAAGAAAAGAATGGGTTACTTTGAGAGATTTCTTTTTGGTCCTATGAGGATATGTATGGCCTAGATACGAATATTATAATATAAAGGGTACTGCTAGTCGAAAGATGCCAATCGGTTAAGCAAAAGTTAAGAAGAATAAGTCCGGATGTCTTAATCGAAGTAAAGGTAGAAATTGAAAAGCATGGAATGCTGGTTTTCTAGAAGTAGTAAAATATCCACAATGGATGTCCAACATAGTGGTAGTACAAAAAAAAGAAGATAAAATTAAAGTTTGTCTACCATAAATAGATATGTTAGTTGACAATGCAGCATGTAGCTCCACGTATTCCTTTGGATGGATTTTTAGAACCACAATCAAATAAAAATGGCATAAGAAGATAAAAAGAAGACAACATTTGTAACACCATAGGGAACCTTTTGTTACAAGGTCAAGCCATTTGGGTTAAAGAGTGTTAGGGCCACCTACCAAAGGGCAAATAATTCTATTTCATGACATGATGCACAAAGAGATTTAAGTATACGCGGATGATATGATTGCTAAATCTAGAGAGGGAGAGAATCATGTCCAAATATTGAAGGAATTGTTTGAAAGACCAAGGAAAAACAAGTTGAGGCTCAACAATACAAGGTGTTCATTCGAGGTGAAATTGGGAAATTGTTGGGATTTATGATAGAAGTGGACCTTGGTTAAGTAAAGGCTATTCAATCTATGCTAACTCCCAAGACTAAGAAGGACATAAGAAAGTTATTAAGAGGTTGAATTATATTGCTCGGTTTATAACCTAATTAATCATGACTTGTGACCTAATTTTTGTTTGTTAAGGAAGAAGAATCTCAAAATTTGGAATAAGAATGTGATTAAGCTTTCGAGAAAATCAAGCAGTACCTATTGAATCCACCCCTATCTATCAAGCTGAATTGTAAAATGGCAAGTTCTACTGGCTAAGTAGGATATAGTATATATGAAAAGAAGAGTTATGAAAGGGAGTTTTATTGCCGATCACCTAGCCGACCATGCCATGGAAGATTATGAGTCACTAAAAATTGACTTTCTTGGTAAAGATGTGCTTTCAGTTGAGGAAGGGAAATTAGGTTGGTGGACTATACATATTGATGGTGCTATAAACATATATAGTAACAAATCTGGTGCAATGATAATCTCTCTAAATAAAAACAATATTTGGTTTTAGTTAAGTCATAGTTTGGGTGCACTAACAACACAACTAAGTATAAAGCTTGCATTCTCAGTTTTAGAGGCTGTATTGGAGCTAAAAATAAAAAAAAATAGATGTGTATGGAGACTCAATGTTGATCATTTATCAAGTAAAAGTAGAATGACAAACTAAGAAAGAGAAGTTAAGGTCTTACCAGGAATACTTGTCTAAATTAGCTGAAGAATTTAAGGAAATAAAGTTAACCCATTTAGGAAGTGAAGGAAACCATTTTTGTTGATGCTTTAGTCACGTTTAACTTCTATGGCCAGAATGGACTTTTGGTACAAGGTACAAGCGATACACATTGATATCAAAAGTAACCCAACTCATTGTTGCTTAGTTTAAAGAAAAATAAATGGAAACCCTTGGTACTACGATATCAAGAATTTCATCCAAAACAACATGTCCCATTAGGGCATCTAAAATCAACAAGAAGACTTTGAGGAGGTTGGTAATGGATTTCTATCTTGATAGGAAAACTTTGTATAAGATATCATCTGACAGAACTTTGTTGAGATGTTTGGATCATGTGGAGGCAAAAAAAGTGATGAGGAAATTTATGGAAAGAGACTTGATCTATCAATATGGTCTATTAGAAAAGATTATAATTAATAATGCCCATGAACTTCAATGGCAAAATGATAATAGAACTCTACGTTAAATGGAAAATTAAACATTTATATTCCTCGCTTTAGAGGCCAAAGATGAATGGTGTGGTAGAAACTGTCAAGAAGATTTATTTAGAAGATGGTAGTCATCTATAAGGATTGGCATACGATGTTGCTATTTGCTCTTTATGCGTATCGCACCACAAACCAAACCTGAACAAGAGCCACCCTATACACTTTGGTATATGGAATAGAGGTGGTGATGCCTTTAGAAGTAGAAACCACCTCATTAAGAGTATTGGTAGACTATAAGTTTAGAAGAGGTAGAATAGGTAAAAGGTAGATATGAATAGTTGAATCTTGTTGGTAAGAAAAGGATAGTTGAAATTTGTCAACATCAAGGATGGCCAAATCATATGATAAGAAGGTTTGACCTTGAGGATTCCACGAATGAGATTTTGTACTGAAGAAAATATAACATTTACTAGGAGAAGAGCGCCAAACAATGAAGGCCGTTATATGGTAAAGGAAGTGTTCTTTAAAGGAGCTTTATTGTTATCTAGAATAGGCGGGGGAGATCTAGTTAGACTTGTGAATACTAACTCTTTAAGAAATAATATACTTCTTGATCAATAAAATAAAGTTCAGTCATGAATTCTCTCTATAAAAAACCTAAGTTTTCATAAAGTACATGATTTTATAACATTTAAAATATTTTACTTAAAAGAATTCTCTTACACATGACTAAGGAGATGACTCCATCAATTCCTAAAATGAAGGGATCCAAACCAAATTTAAACCTCATTGGTATTACACACTATACTAGGAGTAGAAAGTGCATATACAGATCTATAATGAACCAAAGCCCAAATGGGTATCATCATAGAATAGTGCTTAAAATATAATATGATGATTCCATTGAAAGTTTTCATAAAGTGCATGATTTGATAGCATTTGAAATTTTTTTACTTAAAAGAACTTTTTTACACATGACTAAGGAGATGACTCCATCAATTCCTAAAATAGAGGGACCCAAACCAAATTTAAACCTGATAGGTATTGCACACCACTCTGGGGGTAAAATGTGCACATAGGGGTCTATAGTAAACCCAAGCCTAAAGGTGTCATCATAGAACATTGCTTAAAACAAAATATGATATTTTTATTGAAAGTTTTAGTTTTCATGAACAAAACCAAAATTTTTAAGTTTTCCTCTTAAAAATAATTTCTTAAAAAATAGAAAAGGCAATTAAAATATCAGCAAAAGTAAAATACAAAGCAACGTTTAATGGAGCAAGAAAGAGCCCTATAAGGAACTAGAGATCTCATCATCAAGTATGAAAAGGATAGAAAATACAGTACGTGGAGCATATATTGATTAAAGAGGACAAGTCGGGCAAATAAGTAAAAATAAGAGCTCGAAGAAGTCTACAATAGAAAGGGGGACTTATGTTTCCAAAATAGATAACAGAAAAGACATGCATGCTATATTGTTTAACCTCAGGTCAACAAAACTATAGAAAATGATAGGAATTGTCAACTAACACTGCTTCATTCCTCGAGGTAAAATGGTTTCTTTTAAGTTAAAACAGGTAGGTCACCTGATATTGAGATCATTTTTTGAAAAAAGCATTTAATTTTTTTCATCCAATATTAAGACCATTTCTTATAAAACCATGGAGTTGTTTAAGAATTTTAAGATGGGTCAGTCACTTGATATTGAGATTGTTTCTTAGAAAAGCATGGAGTTTTCTATGAATCTTAAGATGGGCAAGTCACTTGATATTGAGACCATTCCTTAGAAAAGCGTGGAGTTTTCTAAAGAATTTTTAAGAGGGGCCGGTGACCTAATATTGAAATAATTTCTTAGAAAAGCATGGAGTTTTCTAAGAATTTTAAGATGGCCCAATCACCTGATATTGAGATTGTTTTTTAGAAAAGCGTGGATTTTTCTTAGAATCTTGAGATTGGTAGGTCACCTAATATTGAGACCATTACTTAGAAAAGCGTGGAGTTTTCTAAAGAATTTTTAAAAGGGGCCGATGACATAATATTGAAACCATTTCTTAGAAAAGCGTGGAGTTTTCTAAGAATTTTAAAATAGGCCGGTCACTTGATATTGAGATCGTTTCTTACAAAAGCATGGAGATTTCTAAGAATCTTAAGATGGACAGGTCACCTGATATTGAGACCATTACTTAGAAAAGTGTGGAGTTTTTTAAAGAATTTTAAGAGGGGCTAGTTGCTTGATATTGAGACCATTTGTTAAAAAAGAGTGTTTTCTAAGAATTTTAAGATGTGCTGGTCACCTAATATTAAGACCGTTTTTTAGAAAAACGTGGAGTTTACTAAGAATCATAAGATGGGTAGGTCACCTGATATTGAGACCATTCGTTAAAAAAGCGTGGAGTTTTCTAAAGAATTTTAAGATGGACAGCCACCCAATTTTGAGATTGTTTCTTAGAAAAACATGGAGTTTTCTAAGAATCTTAAGATGGGTAGGTCACTCGATATTGAGACCATTCCTTAGAAAAACATGAAGTTTTCTAAAGAATTTTAAGAGGAACCAGTCACCTAATATTGAAACCATTTCTTAGAAAAGTGTGGAGTTTTCTAAGAATATTAAGAGGGGTCTATCACCCAATATTAAGACCATTTCTTAGTGAAATGTAGAGTTTTCTTAAAATTTTAGGGTGAGCATACCCCCCAATAATTGGACCATTTCTAAAAATAAAAAAACATGGAGATTTTCTAGATAACCAGGTCACTTGATAGGAAAACCATTGTTTAGGAAAAGCATTGAGTTTTAGCATAATTAGATAATTTATCTTTAGAACACTTACTATGCGAAGCACTTGACAAATTTTGCTTCATAAGCATTGTAAGGAGGGGGTATCTATTGTCACTCAATTTTGAACCCCATGTGCTAGAGATGGTGTATACCCATTTTGTACCAAGTGTAGGAGTGTAGCTCATGTTTGCTAGAAAATTGACAAAAGCAGAGGAGAAAGAAATATATTTTCAAACCCTGTTTGAGCTGTTTTCTACTATTTTTTTTAATCCTTCCCCTTTACTACCAAAATCATCAGGTTTTTTTTAGGTTGATCAGGAGTTTTTATAATGTTAAATTTATTTTTTTTCTAGTCTTTAAGGTTAAATAAAATCCCTCAGAATTTGCATTTTTGTTTTTAAAAAATGGTTCGGCTACTGTCGCAGTTTGTTTTGTTCCAACTTAGGCTTTAATTCTGACTTGGTTTCATACGATATGTAACCATCCTAAGTATATTCTATCACTCATGATATGTTGAAAAATTGACCTACACCTTTATTAGGTCCTAGGGATCATTGTTCTTATGACAGATTCTCAATCAGATTTGGATGCTTAACATTGTCAGATCAAGAACCTTTTTGACCAACTAGATTACTGCAAGATTCTGTTCTGTAAAATGATTTTATATTACTTTGACCCCTTCATCAAAGTTACAGTCCTAAATGCGTAAATGAATTTGAACTTTTGAATCGCTTGATTTCGATATAAGAAGCTTAAGATATTCATGTTTAAATATCTAACGTGAAGGTAGAGAATTCTGTTACGATAAGGATTTAGCCAAAGTTCACGGGATTGTTTCAAAGGATTTTTTTTTACCAAGAACTGAATTGAAAAGTGCTAAATGAGGGATTCGATTGAAGAAGGATATTGAGAGATGGACAGTGGGGTTGGATTATCATAAATGACAAGATTTTTACCACATCGAATAAGGAAAATAAAACTTTGCAGCTGCTCCCTCCATCTAATTTCTTTTCTTTTCTCTCTGTTGTTTTCTTTTCTTATCACGCCTGATTTCTGGAGCTGCAGACTATATTTTTATTGCCTTATTTCAAAGAGAGCAATTGGCTTTATGAAAGAAAAGAAAAGAGCTGCACCATCCTCTAACTAGGAAAAATCATTGTTAATCACAAAATCAAAATTAAATTTTCTAATTTTTTATTTCTGCTCACCCAATATTACACCCTAGAGTTAATGTAATATTTGTTTTCTAAATAATATATGGGCTATATAGAAGCCTTGGCTGCTGACCTAAACCGAGGAGAACAATATAAAGGAGGGGGGTAATTTTTCAGAAAAAAAAGGAAAACAAAAAAAAAAACCCCTAACCCTATCCTCCAGAGCAAAGAAGCCGTAGCCACCCCCTTTTTTTTAAAAAAAAGGAGCAGCCACCCCACTCACTTAAAAAATAGAAAACAAAGATCACTCTCTTGAATGAGAGCCGCCTCTCCATCTCCTCATCTCACAAACCCAGCAAAAGCGGACCCCCTTTAACCTGCAAAAGCGGACCCCCTTTAACCTCCAAAAGCCACCATATAGGCTTTCATCCCGTGTTGTAGGAGAGGGCTTCATTTTTTTTCCTCCTAGTCCATCGAACTTCTTCTCGGTGCCATAGCAACAACATCATCCCTGCCCCTCACGGTTGGTTCCCTTTTGGGAGAAACACGGCAATAAACCTAGTTCATGTTTACAATAGCGGGACTCCATCCTCAGCCATCAATAGCATTGTTCTCCAACGGTGAGCTCCCTCCCCAGCGTTGGTTGCAGTCAAGATTAGCCGCAATGTCATCAACAACTCCCGCAACCAGGAGAACATGCAAACCAGTAGACACCAGTTTGTTTCTTCTCAGCTGCGGTTGTAGACATCCGTCCTCAGCACTAGCATATATAAAAGGAACTAGTAGAGAGAAAGGAAAAATGGATGAGCACAGTACAGACAAGGAGAGCACAGAAAGCAGAACAGGGGAGAGAGTGCAGGGGAACGAAAAAAAAAGAGACAGAGGGAGAGGGAGAAAGGGCAACGAGAGAGATGTAGCCCACAGGAAAATAGAGAAAGAGCAAGAAAAAACTGAGGGAAGAACGTCCATTCCTCCGGCACATCCCACCTTTATCATCGTCTTCGCCATCTCCAGAGAGAGCATCGACAAGAAGAGAAAGACAGAGACCAACACCAGTTTTACCAGAGTTCATAACCGGTCATGTACAGAAGCTGCATTCTATTTAATTAGATACCTACTGTGCATGCCTTTTGTGTTTATTGTTCAAGTGAATTAAAATTCACTTGAATACTAGCTGAGTGTTTTTGTGTCCAGTCGGCAAGTGACCTAGCCGGATTTGCTGGTTTCGTTTCACTTTTTTTTTCAAAAAAAGAAAGAAGTGATTTATGATTTTGTGTTATATTTATTTTAAGGTCTGAGATTTTTTTATGTTGTAAAAAAAATATCAATTTTATATTTAGAATACCTGGTTTTTGACGCAATATGATAAATTTATATATATATATATGTGTGTGTATCAAAAAATATTTTTTTGTGTGTTGCATATAGCTAATACCCAACATGTGTTGAATGCTCTGTTTTATACAAAAAATATTGGAAGTTTTGAAAATGTATTTTCGCATGGATTTCTTAAATAATAACAATAATTTTCTTGTATTTATGGATTTTGCAACATGTTTGTAAAACTCCAAAGGATATTCGCCAATATTCTAAAAAATATAAAAATTTTATTTTAAAGGGAATTCATCTATTATTCACCGCTAATATTTGGATAAATAAATCCTTAAAGGACGAATGTCCAAAATATTATTGGAATTAATTTGTTATTATTCACTGTTAATATTTAGATAAACAAATCCAGAGTGGTAAATATTCAAAATAATTTTCTAGGAATAATAAATCCACACACATCCTTGAAAGAAGCTTTGATTATAATCAAGGACATTTCAATTTTTTTTACTCCATAGTTTACGAGCCGTGAGAGTATAAAACACTAAGACAAAAAAATAGATTTTTAAAGCACTCTAGATTTCTAATTTTTGTCTCTTCTCCTTGCAATTTACGAGTCGTAAACTCTTGAAATACTAAGGAAAAAATGAGCTTATAAAGCACATTAAATCTCCTTAGATTTCTTTCTTAATAAATTTAGTTAAAATCAAACTGAGAAAAACTGATGGGATTAGAAAACACCAACACCATAACAATTATAAGAGAAACCAAACACTAAGTAGTTTACCTTAGGTAAAGCATATAAGGGGTGCTAACACCTTTTCTTTACGCAACCAGTCCCTTGCCTTAGAATCTCTGAAAGATCAGTTAGGTTTCCTAATGACCATAATACTAGGTGGCGACTCCCTTTTACACAAAATCAACACAAAAAACCTCAAAATCAATCATGGATCACCGCAACGCTGCGCTCCGCCATGAGGGTGTGACACGATTAATGCTAATACTTGTAAATCTTGGCGGACATTCATGATTATAACTTATATTAACAACGAATCAAGCTCCTTTTATAACTCAAGTGTTGGTTATCTCATACAGTATAGGATATGAAAGTGCCAAGCATTTGTTATACCAAGTGTTATACAACATAAATCTAGATTCGTCATTTAACAAGCAAAGTATTAAATACTGAACAAGATAACAAATATAAAACATGTTAGTATCAAACATTAGAGTCTATGTTAAGTTTATCCTATACTTATTCTTACACCATTAGTATAACCTTTTCACCTTGATATAATAAACTTAACTAAACATAATAAAAGTAAGAAAAATAAATAAACAAAATAAGATAAAAGTTAACTAAGTAAAGGAAAGGAAATGAAAGGCATAAACAAGATATTAATGAAAATAAAACTTAAGCATTACAAAAATACAAAGAGAGAAAGTAAAAGCATGATCTTGATTTGAAAACCAAGATGCCTAAATGCATGGCAAATGCCTCCTTTTATAGGCTAAAATTAGAAACTATTGATTTGATGACTAATTGATGAGTGCGTGACCAACTTTTGACTTGGTGACAATCCTTATCTTCTTTTGTCTGCCTAAAACGTCATTGATAATGTTAGAATTGAAACTACATAAAAACATAAAAGTTATAGAAAAATGTCTCACCTTTCCAAAAAAAATAAAATAGAGATCATTTGGACTTCTAGAACTCTAGCTATGGGCCAAACATTGAATAGTATTCGGGCTGTAGAACAAATTCAAACTTCTTCATTGTTGCTATAATTTGAACTTGAAAATGGCCTTACTAAATCTTAGGCTCTATACAAAAGTTATAGACTTTTGTCTTATCTTTCAATCCATATAAATTAGACCTAAATTCAAAATCTATAGCTTCAGATATGACTCAATTATCTAATATTATTCTGGTTTAGATTGAACCGACATCTTTTTTTTAAGTGTAGCCATCTCTTTATCCTTTCAATTTTAGTTCTTAAACTCATCAATCAATCCTTTTATTTATATGATAGACTTGTATTTAAAATTAAAATTTACCAAATTAAAGGTATCTTATATTATTAGATATGTTATTATAAAACATGCTTTAGTTAAGGAGTTATTGATACTTTAGGTGCCAAATAATGATATGAAACCTTGATAAAAATACACTTTTAAGTATTAATCACACTCCCCAACTACCGTATTACTAGTCCCTAGTAATCAAAGCGTTAGAAAAACAATTTGCAAATTCCACATAGCAAAGTATTCATCATTCAACTTCCATTAATCTATCTGGATAAACAAACTCTCATGAAATTTATATATTTGCTTAATACCTCTTAAACATGATATTAATAAACCTTTCTTTTATGTACAATATATCAACACATAGTTATGGGGCTTTACTTGGAAGAAAACAAAATTCTTGTTCTAATATTTAAGGTTAACTTCCTTGAGTTGAGATTTTTTTTTCTTTTTTTCTTGTTTTTTTTAAATATATATACATGTAACTTAAAATACAATGCATCTTTAACCCATGTAATGAGCTTTCAGCTAATGACTCCTAAACTAATTGGTCTTAAGGCATTAGGTGTTGAGACACTCCTATGAGCTTAGTAACTCGAGTTGCAGATACTCATACGTAGATAATGTAATGTTTGATTCCCTTTAGCTTTTCTCCTTAACTCATATAACAAGCATTGAGCCAATAGCTTTTAAGTTAGTTGACTTTAGGGTATTAGGTGTCAAGACACCTCTTCAAGCTTAATTACTTTGGTTAGAGAGGCTACGAAACCAAACTTATTTACATTTTTATTATTTTCATTTTGGTCTTTTTTTTATCCTTTTCAAATTATATACTATCCATTTCCTTTAGTTGTTACCTTAAGAAAAAGAATATAAATAACGTAATAATTCAATGGACAACCCACAATCATATATTAAAGTATATGTGAAAATTAAGGTTTAAGAATATATGTTAAATGAGTATATGAAAATAATTAAATGATAACAATACGAGAGTTTGTAAACATGAATATTTCAAAAAATATTATGATAGACCTTGTTAAGAATGATTACTAAGATGCATATCAAGAGTTACTTTAACAAAAGATCTCCTTTACTCTGTCATCCTAAAAACAACAATTTTGCATATGTTTTATGAAATAAAAAAATAGTAAATTTTTTTTTAATATCAATTACTACCTTCTCCCCCCCAACCAAAATGAGACATTGTCCTCAATATTCTAAGGTAGAAAGATAGAGTATAGAAGACATCACCTGAAACACACTTAAACAAATATAAGAAACAACAAAACATAAATATTGCTATTAATAAAACTAAAAGATACAAGTTTTTACAAACTAAGACTCAAATCACTGTTGTGATTATGGCTCACATCTTTCCTTGGTTTTACATTCAAGAATGACTTAAATGCTCTCTATGAATCGGGGATAGGCTTCCTATCTAGTTTTCTTAATAACTAGTAAACATGATCTTTTTGTAGTCAGATTTCCAAGACTATATCGAGCATGTTCTTTATGGAATAATGACCATAAATCATGAATTACATGATGCATATCTCTACTAGAATGTGTCCCAAAAGTCAATAAAAAATGATCTAAAGACCCATTACTCAAGCCATCCTTAATGAATAGTATTTTATCTTCATGATTTACAAATACCATTACTAAAGAATAACATTGTGCATTGCAAGTTTATTTGGCACATCGATGGTAGACTTTTAGTCATTTTGCATGATGTTTCTCTGTAAAAGTGCTTTTACTTGTTCCAAGCATGTGTGGAATGAAAGAATTAGAAGACTTACCTCATAATCGAACCTTTAATTTAATTAACTAACAAATCTCTTCAGGAATTTCATGGTTCATTAATAATCTCAATCTTGTATACCTAGCTTGGTAAATTTTTGTAATCGTATTTTAAGGCAAAGTAGGAAAGTACTTTTTTTAATTTTTCAAGAGTGATATCCATTTCTTAAGATGTGAAGTGGAAAAGAGATGCAAAGAGAAGAGAAGGAACAAGGAATTAAATAAATATATACACAGATATCAGTTATCATAGGAAACTAAAAAAACAACTTAAGAGTCATGAAGTACCATTATCTGCCATATAATTGGGGTGAGAGAGACTAGCAAATCAAGAGTCATAAAGAAAAAAAACAAAACATAAAAATAATGTGAGAAAACAAAATAATCAACCTTTATCTATAGGATCATTCAAACTAGTGGATTCATTTTCACTAGAAACATTATCAAAGTATGTTTTCAAACGATATCCATTTCCTTTAAAAACATTGTCATTCTTTGGATTGTCAATATCAAAGGCCCTATAAGGATACACATGTTTCTCAATAAATGGACTGCTCCATCTTGATCTTAACTCTATAAGAAATAAATGGAGTCGAGAATTATAAAACAAAACTTTTTAACTGGTATCAACTTTTTGACAATTTTCATAAGTTTTGCATAATACATGTATGTCCTTGAACATGCTGGGCCAATAAAATCTATTTTAAAATATTTTTACAGCTATCGGTTTTTATGAGAAATGACTCTCATATGTTTTAGAATGACAAAGTTTAATGACACTACTTACCTCATTGTCAGGAATGCATCTATAAAATATTTGATCAAGACAATATTTGAATAAGTTAAGGTCATCCTAATAAAAGTTCTTCACTTCATTCAAAAACTTTCCTTTGTCATGGGCACTCCAATAAGCTGGCAAATCTCTTAAAGCAAGAAAATTAATATTTTTATCATACTAAGGCATTGGACTAAGAGAAAGTAAGGATTTGATAGTACAGTAATCATTGATTGGTGTGATGTCAGATGTCGAATCTGTTGTTACTTTTTATAAAAGATCCATATCAACATTTTCGGTATGTTTTTCATCAATGATTTTTTCTTGAGAATAAATCATTTGTAAATCTTTAGATTCATCCAACTTATTTTTACTTAAAATAGATTCAAGTTGATCATAAACTAATTCTTCAATATGATCTACTTCTTATAAATCATTATCATCTCCAAGTTCCTTGCAAATGTTAAAAATATTCATCTCCAATGTCATGTTTCCAAATGATAGCTTTATTAGTCCATTCATACAATTAATCAATGCATTAGAAGTTACAAGAAACAAATGTCCTAAAATAATAGGAAATGAATTGCGTGCTTTAATAGGTTGTGTGTCCAAGATAACAAAATTCATAAGATAAATGAGTTTATTGACTTGTACTAACATATCTTTGAATATTCCTCTAGGCACTTTTATAGATCTATCGATAAGTAAAAGAGTTACAAAAGTTGGTTTTAACTCATCTAAATTGAGACTTTGAAAAATTGAATATAGAAGTAAATTCACACTAGCTCCAATATTAAGTAAGACTCTTTCAATTTATATTCTCAAATAAAGCAAGAAATTATAGGACAACTAGAGTCTTTATATTTCAAAGCATTATTGTTCTGAAGAATGACACTTACTTGTTTTGCTAAAAAGGTTTTCTTGTTCACATTCAGTTTTCTCTTCATAGTGTATAGATCTTTTAAAAATTTAGAATAGAAAAGAACTTGTTTAATAGCATCTAGCAAAGGTATATTGATCCTTACCTGTTTGAAAGTTTTAAAGATTTCGGAGTTATGATTGACTTTTCTTTATTTGGTTACGGCATGAGAAAATAAAAATGCCAATGGAAAAGCAATCTTTTCTTTATAATATTCAAATTCAACCCCTTCCTTACCTTTAAAGATTCACTCATTATATTTCTCATAAGGTTTAAGAGGTTTTTCAATAGTCTTACCATCACGAAGAGTGATGACTGATTTGACTTTATCTATGTGTTGGCTTTCAGAACTACTTGCATTTACATTGTATTACCTCTTAAGATTTTACTGTGGTTGAAATGAAAACTTACCTTTTTCTTGAAAACTCAAAGCGGATGGTAAGAGTATCTTTAAAATCTATCATACTTTAAGCTAGTTGAATATTGATTTCCTCTAGCTTTTCAATGAATACATACAATGTTTCTTTAAGATTTCTTCTAGGAGGCAGAGCATAAGAAGGTGTATATCTATGAGAATTTTGAAAAATATGGTGTACTTGAAATGGTAACTGCCAAGTTTGTGCATTATTATTATCACTCTTCTAACTAAAATTTGGGTGATTTCTTTAACCATTGTTACATGTTTGCGAGTATGGGTTATGAATGAGCATTTGAAAACTGTTTAAAGCATTGACTTGTTCATAGAGGCATTCCCTAAAAAAAAGCAAAGTTGGACAGTTATCGGTTGAGTGTTCATTCGTTTCACAAGTTTTATATACAATATCTTGAACAGATTTTACTTCTCAAAATCTTTTTCAATTCTAGTGCCTCGACTTTTCTAGCTAAATATGCAAACTTGGTTTAGAGGTTATGATCTTCCCTAAAGTTATACATACCTCCACTAGATGTATGAGGTTGAGTTTTACTTAGTGCCTCATAAGTACCTGTGGTGTCTAATTTTTGAGCATTTTCAGCTAGCAAGTCTAGATACTCCATTACTTTATTAGGGTCTTTATCTTCAAAAGTTCCATTACACATCAATTTAACCATTTACCCTTCATAAAAATATGAAACCAATCTTCATGTTTCAAAACCATGATGAGGGCAAGTATTAAGTAAATCTCAATATCTATTCCAACATTGATAAAATATTTCTTCTAGTTTTTCAGTGAAAGTGATGATTTAGTTTTTGAAAAAGTTTGTTATGTGAGATGGAAATTTTTTTTTAAAAAAATATTATTGTATTTCATCTCAAGCACTCATGGATCTTGGTCATAAATTTTATAGCCATGTTTTAGTTTTATCTTTTAATAAAAAATAAAAAAAGCTTTAATCTAATGGTGTTCATGCTACAATTTAAGTTATTATAAGTGTTACAAACTTCCTCAAATTCCTTTAAATGTAAGTATGGATTTTCTAAATCTAAGCCATAAAAAGAAAGTAAAAGTTGAATAATGTCTGGCTTAAAATTGAAATGAATGCATCATGAGAAAAAACTATGTATAAGGGTGTACTTGTTTTTGTTTAATTAATGTGGTCTCTCAGTGTTCTAACACTATTATTTTCATTATGATGCGACTGATTATCTTCTTCAGTTATATTTTTTAAAAATGATGAGAATACCTTATAAAGTCTACTACTTAATATACATGACCACATTCTCATACATGTGTAAGAGTAAAAAGAAGAAACACAAAATAAAAGAAACAAAGTTAGATGCAAGAAAAGTAAAAAGTGAAAATGAAATAAAAATCAACGACACTAAAAATTTGACACAACCAAAAGATTGATGTCTTTTCCTAAATATAGGAGTCTTAAAGTAATAAATAACCTACAAGACTAGGGTTAAATCACTAGGAGGTTAACTATATAAATTATAAATAATATTAATAATGATGATGATGATGATGAATTGAAAAAGATTTTGAGAAGTAAGATGAATGTAAGGATTAAATAAGATAAAATAATTGTCAAGATTAGAGGATCCACTAATGATATTTCAAACAAGTATAGTATAAACTCTTTTTATTACTCAACTAGAAACCACACATAAAGGAGGTTCCAATCAGATTATAAATGGTTAACATGATTACATTAGTTATCGTATTCGAACAATGCTAATAGTCGTAAATGTTGTTAGGTATTCATCATTATAACTTATGTTAACAATAAATTAAGTTTCTTTCATAGCATAAGTGTCGGTTATACCATATGGTTGGGCTATGAAAGTAATAAGTATTTGTTGTACCAAGTGTTATACAATACAAATCTAAATTAGCCATTTAACAAGCAGAGTATTAAAAGTGAACAAGATAACAAATACAAAACATGTTAGTATCAAACATTAAGATTCATATTGAGTTTATATTATACTTATTCTTAAACTATTAGTATAACATTTTCACCTTTATATAATAAACTTAACTAAACATAATAAAAAAAGAAACATAAATAAATAAGATAAAAGTTAACTAGGTAAAGGAAAGGAAATGAGAAGCATAAAAAAGAGATTAATATAAGCAAAACTTAAGAATTACACTAAAAAAAGAGCAAGAATATGATCTTGATCTAAAAATCAAGATGCCTAAATGTATGAAAAATATCTGCTTTTATAGGAAAAAATTGAAAACTATTGATTTATTGACTAATTGTTAAATAGATGACCATATCTTGACTTGGTGACAATCCTTATTTTTTTTTCAGAACAAAACGTCACTGCTAACATCATAATTTAAATAGACTTAATTCATGAAAGTTCTAGAAAATTGTCTCAGCTTTCCAACAAAAAAAATTAAGGTCATTAAGACTTCTAAAACTCAAGATACGAGTTGAACATTGTATAGCATTTGGGTTGCAAGATAGATTCAAACTTCTCTGTTGTTGCTATGATTTGGACTTCCAAATAACAAAATTAAGCTTGCATTTCTCATGAATGCTTTAGGCATATGTCTTAACTTTTTATCCATATAAACCAAATTGAAATTTAAAATCTACAGTTCCAGATATGATCCAATGAATAAACAGTGTCAATTTGGACTGAACCAATTTTTTTTTTCTGAGCTTCACCCTCTCTTTGTCTTCTCGATTTCAGTAGTTGAACTCATCAATCAATCTTTTGATTTATGTGATAGGCCTGTATTTAATATGAATATTTACCATAAATTAAATGTGTTTTATAATATTACACTTGTTATTATCAAACATACTTTAATTAATGAGTGATTGATACTTCAAGTATAAAATACCGATATAAAATCTTGCTAAAAATCTGCTTTTAAGTATTAATCAATTTACTAATATAATTGCACATCATGATTATAAAAAATAAAAAATAAATATTAAAATTGCATTTCTAAATAGGAATCTTCAGAGGTATGTGTACACGAGGATGAACACTTGTAAAGAATGTTACCATAAAGAAAAAAAAACAAATATACCAGATTTCTTTTATTTTTTCCCATTAATAGAAAGGTTCTCTAACAAATTAAATTAAAATTTGCTTAATTGGTGAGTTTGTTATTTAATTCAGTAGTATAATTCGGAGAAAAGCTTAAGGATAGCATTTAATTTGTTTCTTAGCTAATTATAGAAATAGAAACTTAGCTAAACTGACGCTAATTATAGAAGAGAACCACTGCAACCTAATTACGTACAGACCAAACACAATACCTAATACAGTTAAACCCCCTACGTACAGTTAGCTTTTAACAGTACAATTTTGCTTAGTTAGAAAAAACACCATGTAAACATCTATCGATTCAGTTAAATCTCCAACAAGCTTGGGTATAAAGTAAGATAGCTTCTCACAATTACAACATCTGACAACAAGCATCATTAATCATCAAATCGAAGCCTTTTATAGATTTTGTTGATAGAGAGGAAGAAATATAGATCACATAGCTTGAATTGGATATATCATGGCAATGACCATATTATTTACATGGAAATCCTCGGCAAATGCCTCACTCATTTTGTGCATTATAGCGGCCTCCTTTGTTTCAAAGGCTCTGGGGCTCCATGGACGTGCCGAGAGGAATGATCCCAACGAGAAGGTGTTTAACGTGTTACGTTATGGAGCCCATCCTGGAAGAGAGGATAACGCCCTGGTAAGCTGGTTTAGTATTTTGGATCGTAAGTATTCATGGCATTAATAGTATATTAGAGGCATGTATTTAATTATCTGTTAAAAGAAATCCACATTTGATTTTTTTCTTTTTGGGAGGGGGGGCACGGCGGCGGCGGCAAGCTATTATAATTTGTGGCGTATATATCTGAATTTGCCCTTGATTTTCTCGTAAAGAAATTATGGTGAAATTGATTAGATTATGGGTTTGGCCTTCGCAGTCTTTCATCCGAGCATGGAAGGCTGCATGCAATTATAGGGGAAAGGCAAGGCTACTTATTCCCAAGGGAACTTTCTTGATAGGGGCAACTATCTTTCAGGGACCATGCCAAGGTCCAGCACCCATTAAGGTTCAAATTGCAGGAACTCTGAAAGCTGTACCAGACCCTAGCACGTACGAAGAAGATTTCTGGATCTCGTTTGAAAACATCAATGGCTTGCTGGTTACTGGTACAGGCACTGTTGATGGCCAAGGCAATGCTGTCTGGAAATACAATGTCGGCGACGGCGGTGCCAAGTTCCCAAGTGTAAGCAACAAAATGGTCTTGACATACATGCACTTACTAATTAGTAATTAGAGAATATGGGATCAATTGCAATTTCATAATGATTCATCTTTCCTTTTTCTTTATTATTTGTGGCGCAGTCTATAAAACTCAACCATGTAGTCAATGGGATTATAAGACAGATCACCTCTGTGAATCCCATGGGTTTCCACATATCCATCGTTCTGTCCCAGAACATCAAGGCCAAAAATCTTCGTATATTTGCCCCTTCCGACAGCCCCAACACTGACGGAATCCATATCAGCCAAACCAATCAAGTGTATGTATCAAATAGTGTCATCGGCACTGGTGATGATTGCATTGGCATCATACGTGGATGCACCGATGTCCACATCAGAAATGTAACCTGTGGCCCTGGACATGGTATCAGGTAACTAATTAGTATCGAAGTATTGAATGTTCCAGCTACACACACACGCGCGCGCGCGCGCGCGCACACACCTGAAGTCAGTAATTATGGACATGTAATTAACTAGGATAGCAACCTGTAGCTAATTACCTGTAATTTACATTTCCATATATAACAGCATTGGTAGCCTTGGAAAGTACCCGGATGAGGAGGATGTAAGAGGGATCACTGTGAAAAACTGCACATTGAATAACACGGACAATGGAATCAGAATAAAAACATATGGAGGATCACCTCCAAGCCAAGCTTCAGGCATACTTTTCCAGGATATCGTCATGGACAGAGTTAAAAACCCCATTATTATTGATCAATCTTATGGAAACAAAGAATCGGTTCGTTTTCTTTTACTATGATATCAACCCTTTTAACAAGCTGCTTTCCTCCTTCGATCACGAGTTGGAGTAGAATATATCAGTTTTATCTGAGCTTGCCTTCTTTAATTCTCTTTGCAGGCATCGAGGGTAAAGCTCATTGATGTTCGATACCAGAACATTAGAGGAACATCCACGTCAGTTGTTGGAGTAAACATCAAGTGCAGCCATACTGTTCCCTGTGAAAGAGTTAGCTTGTCAAACATAAATTTGAACTACGTTGGAGCAAAACAGCATAATCATGAAATCAGCTCTGTATGTACCAATGCAAAATTAAATTTTGCTGGCTTCCAACTCCCATCACCTTGCCGATAGTTGAAAATCTCTTTCTACTTGTTTACGATCGAGGAGATGGACCCTTTTTCTGCTTTCATTAATTAGTGTAAATTAAAGCTTGTAAAAATATATCAGAAAAGATAAAAAGGATGTTATTTTAAATTCATGTTAAACAAAAAATATCTATTGAAAGCCTATAATTTATATCTATTTAAAACTATAGGCATATAAAGACATAATTAACAACTAATACGTTTTCAACACAAAAAATTAATAAAACTTTAATATACATACTAAATATATAAACAAACTTGCAATTGATATTAATTCAAAATTCTAATATGTATACTAAAAATAAAAATATCTAAATTTAAATTAAAACAAAAAAAAAATACTTACTTATTAAAGTACTTTAAAGTGATGAGATTTTTGTTTTAATTGTCAATGATAAATTTTTTGTTCTTAAAACTTTATTGTTGCTGACTTGTACAGCTAGAATGTTTATAATAGGTCTCTCAAAATTAATAGGATTTACTTTAAAGTAATGAAGCTTTTGTTATTATTGTCAATGATGAATTGTTTGTCTTTAAAACTTTATTGTTGCTCACTTATATAACTAGGATATTTATAATATGTCTCTTGAAATTCCAACACACACACTGAAATATAAGATGAGAAAAAGTATGTAAAACCCCCCTATTTATAGTGAATTTTAAAAGTTAAAATATTAGAAAATTAATAAAAAAAATAACTTTCAGCATTATCAACATTTGATTAACCATCATAAATTTAGAAAAATCAAGGGCTTTTTAAAATTAATTTATTATTCACTCTTATTTTTTTTTTAAATCATGTTAATTAAAATAAATTTCTAACAATCCCCTATATGAATGAAAATTGTCTCACCAATTTAAAAATGATTTACAAATGTATTGAAAGATATTGATTTGACATATTACTACACCAAGATAGGTAGTTTTTTATTTTGAACCTTGCATAGTGAAATACTATTGGATTTACTTGGCTATATCTTGAATTATTCAGCCTTTTATGTAAAGCAATATAGTAATGCTCACATAGTTTTTTACTTAGAGATTTTCTTTGGTTCTCATTGTTATATTTATTTTGGCCCTATAAACTCTTGGATTCATGAGTATTTTAGAGAATTCATCATTTATCAAAATTCTCAAAGAAACGACCACATTTCTCACTTGTATAGGTGATCTTTTATTAAAATTATTTTGTTATAATTCATTTGATATACCAAGATATGAAAATCATTAAGAGTTCAACTTACTTTTTATCATGTTATAGCTAACACTTATTTCATCATAGGAATAAATAGGAAATAATAATTTTCTAGTATCGACAATGTTATATAACTTATGACACAATCAAAGAGTTGATATCTTCTCCCAAGTGTAGAAGTATTGAAGTAATAAATAACCCGGTAAGACTGGAGTCGACCATAAAAAGGTTAACTGTATAAACTACAAAAGAAATAGATAATAACAGAAAAGAAGTTGAAGAGAGCTTTAAAATGTGATATTGATGTAAGAATTTAAACAAATATAAAAACTTTATCAAGGTTAGAGGATCCACTAATGGTATTTCAAATAAGTATAATATAAACTTTTTTTATTATTCAATTAAAAACCACATATAAAGGAGCTTCCAATCAGATTATAATTTATTAACATGATTATATTAATTCTCTTATTTAAATAATGCTAATACTTGTAAATATTGTTAGGTATTCATGATGATTGATTAGTACTTAAAAGTATATTTTTATCAAATTTTATATCATCATTTTGCACTTAAAGTATTAATAACAACTTAACTAAAACATATTTTATAATAACATATCTAATAATATAAGATATATTTAATTTATGGTAAATATTCATTTTAAATACAGGTCTATCATATAAATAAAAGAATTAATTGATAGATTTAATAACTAAAATTGAAAGGACAAAGAGATAGCCAAACTTAGAAATGAGATGTTGGTGCAATCCAAATCGGAACACTGTTTGGTAATTGAGTCATATTTAGAGCTGTAGATCTCGGATTTAGGTCTACTTTATATAGATGGAAAGGTAAGACATATACCTACAACTTTCATATGGAGCCCAAGATTTAAAAAGGTCATTTTCAAGTCCAAATTATAGCAACAACAAAGAAGTCCGAATCTATCCTACAACTCGTGCACTGTTCAGTGTTTGGCCCATATCTAGAGTTTTAAAAGTCCAAATGATCTTCATTGTTTTTTCTTGGAAATCTTAGACAATTTTCTACAACTTTCATGTTTTCAAGTAGTTTTAATTTTGACGTTATCAAATAATATTTTGGGCAGACAAAATAAGATAAGGATTATCACTAAGTCAAGAGTTGGTCATCCACTCATCAATTAGTCATCAAATCAATAGTTCCTAATTTTGGCCTATAAAAGGAGGCATTTATCATGCATTTAGACATTTTAGTTTCCAGATCAAGATCATATGTTTGCTTTCTCCCTTTGTATTTTTGTAATGATTAAGTTTTGCTTTCATTAATATCAAATTTATGTCTTTCAATTCCTTTCCTTTACTTAGTTAACTTTTATCTTATTTATGTTCTTATTTTATTTATTTATTTATTTATTTTTATTTCATTATGTTTAACTAAGTTTATTATGTCAAGGTGAAAAGGTTACACTAATGATGTAAGAATAAATATAGTGTAAACTGAATATGAACTTTAATGTTTGATACTAACATGTTTTGTATTTGTTATCTTGTTCACTCTTTAATATTTTGCTTGTTAAATGACTAATCTAGATTTATGTTGTATAACACTTGGT
Source organism: Populus ilicifolia (assembly GCA_015708895.1). Classification (NCBI taxonomy): domain Eukaryota; kingdom Viridiplantae; phylum Streptophyta; class Magnoliopsida; order Malpighiales; family Salicaceae; genus Populus; species Populus ilicifolia. The sequence goes on along the minus strand of SRLM01000177.1, from coordinate 22,599 downwards.
ACAAAAAATACTTGACTCTCTCATAGCTCATATTGTATGGTATAACTGACACCTAAGCTATGAAAGAAACTTGATTTATTGTTGACATAAGTTATAATCATGAATGCTTGATAATATTTACAAGTATTAGCATTAATAGAATAAGATAACTAATGTAATCATGTTAACAAATTATAATCTGATTGAAATCTCTCTTATATGTGGTTTTCAATTGAATAATAAGAGTTTATACTATACTTGTTTGACATACTATTAGTGGATCCTCTAACCTTGATATTTGTTGTTATCATTATTTAACCCTTGCATTGATTTTCTATCTCAAAGTTCTCATCAGCTTCTTCTTCTTCTTCTTCTTCTTTATTATTATTATTATTATTATTATTCTTACTAGTACTACTACTAGTACTTCTACTATTAGTATTATTGTTGTTGTTATTCCTATTGTTATTGTTTATAATTTTTGTTTATAATTTATACAATTAACCTCTCTGTGGTTTGACCAAAGTCTTGCTGGGTTATTTATTACTTTAACACTCTTACATATAGAAGAAGACATCAATCTTTTAGTCATGTCAATGATAACTTATGTTAATAACAAATCAAGTTTCTTTTATAGTATAAGTATTTGTTATACCAAGGGTTGTTAAAAAAAAATCTAGATTAACCATTTAACAAGCAAGGCATTAAGAGTGAGTAAGATAATAAATACAAAACATGTTATTATCAAACATTAAAATCTATATTGAGTTTATACTATACTTATTCTCACACCATTAGTATAACTTTTTTCCCTCGACATAATAAACTTAACTGAACATTATGAATAAAATAAACATAGATAAAGAAGAGGAAAACATGATTATATAAGTATAGTAGATGAAATGAAAGCCATAAATAAGAGATTAATGAAAGCAAAATTAAGCATTATAAAAATATAAAGAGAGACCAAGAACGTGATCTTAATCTGCAAACCAAAATACCTAAATGCATGGAAAATGCCTTATTTTATAGGCTAAAATTCAAAACTATTGATTTGGTAACTAATTGTTGAGTGTATGACTAATTGTTGAATGGATGGCCACATCTTGACTTGGGGACAATCCTTATCTTCTTATCTAAACAAAACATCATTTCTAACATCAAAATTTGATTATATATCCTCATTAAAGTTTTGAAAAATTATCTCAGCTTTCTAACAAAACAAGAATCAATGTATTTAGACTTCTAGAACTTAAGATATAGGTTAAATACTGAATAGAGTCTAGGCTACAGGACAGATTTTGACTTCTCTATTATTGCTACCATTTGAACTCGAAAATAACATTTTATATCTTGGACTCTTTATAAAAGTTTTAAGCCTATATCTTAGCTTTCCATACATATAAACCATACCTAAATCCAAGTTCCACAACTCTAGTTATGATCCAATAGCTGAATGGTGTTCTAGTTTGGACTGAATCAATATCTTTTTTATAAACTTAGCTCTCTCTTTGTCTTCTCAATTTTAGTAATTAAATATATCAATAAATCTTTTTATTTATTTGATAAGCTTGTATTTAATATGAATATTTACCATAAATTAAAGGTATATTATATTATTAGATATATTATTATAAAATATGCTCTGGTTAAATGCAAAATAATGATACAAAACCTTAATAAAAATGCACTTTTAAGTATCAATCAACCTAATTTTTCAATGCAAAATAATGATACAAAACCTTAATAAAAATACACTTTTAAGTATTAATCAACCTAATTTTTCATTTACACATAGATCTTGAGATCTGCAATTAACTAGGTATGGTTACTATTAATATACTCTTTTATCTTTTAAAAGCTTTATGCCCATTCTCAATTTATACATAAACGCTATCGATGAACCTTTAGTTAGTGAATATGCAATATTATGGAAATAACTTCATTTGATAGAAAGTGTTTAATGATATTATTTCTATAACATATATGTCTAAAATTTCCATTATACATACTACTCCATTCTTTTCTAATTGCTGACTAACTATTATAATGGATACAAATAGTTGTCATTGGTTTTATACATTCAACTTGAAATATCCTCTAAGAAATTCTGAATCCATTTGAATTTCATTATAATTTTATTAAGATCAATGAAATATAATTTCATCATGGATTTAGCGATACACATTTATTTGAAGGATTTCCATGATATAACTACTCCACTAAGAGTGAAAACATATCCACTTATAGATTTTAAATCTTTAATATTAAATATCCAATTAACATCACTAGTATACTATTCTAGCATTACTATGTAACCAATATAGTATAGCCCGTTGATTGGTACTTAAAAGTGTATTTTTATCAAGGTTTTATATCATTATTTTACACTTGAAGTATCAATAACTCATTAGTTATAACATGTTTTATAATAAAATATCTAATAATATAAGATATCTTTAATTTATGATAAATGTTTATCTTAAATGCAAGTCTATAACATGAATTAAGAGATTAATTGATGAGTTTAACTAGTAAAATTAAAAGGACAAAGTAAGGGCTAGGCTTATAAAAGAGATGCTGGTTCAATCCAAACTAAAACATTACTTAGTTATTGGATCATAACTAGAGCTGTAGAATCTAGATTTAGGTCTACTTTATATAGATAGAAAGGTAAGATACGGGCCTAAAAATTTCATGAGAGTCCAAGATTCAAAAAGATTGTTTTCAAGTTCAAATTGTAGTGATAATGGAGAAGTCTGAATCTGTCTTGCAGTCCAGACACTACTTAGTATTCAACTCATATCTCAAGTTCTAAAAGTCCAAATAAACCAATTTTTTCAGAAAACTAAGACAATTTCCTAAAACTTTTATAAAAATAATTTTTTTGCTCTATTTCATTATATTTTTTTGTAATGCTTAAGTTTTGCTTTCATTAATATATTGTTTATGCCTTTCATTTCCTTTACTATACTAATATAATCATATTCTCCTTTTGTTTATTTATGTTTCTCTTCTTCATTATGTTTAGATAACTTTATTATGTCAAGATGAAAATCTTGAACTAATGGTGTTAGGATAAATATAATATAAATTCAATATGGACTTTAATGATTATATCCTAAACAACTTGCTATTAATATATCTTATCATTTTTATCTTATTAATTCTTAATACCTTACTTGTTAAATGGTTAATCTAAATTTGTGTTGTATAACACTTAGTACAACAAATGCTTGACACTTTCATAGTTAACTGTATGGCATAACCTACACCTATGCTATGAAAGAAACTTCATTTGTTATTAATATAAGTTAGCATCATGAATTCCTAACAATATTTAAAAGTTTGGTGTTACTTAAATAAGATAATTAATATGACTATATTAATAATTTAAAATTAGTTATTAACGATAAATTATCTTATTGGAATCTCCTTTATGTGTTATTTCCAGTTGAGTAATAAAAAGTGTTTATATTATACTTATTTGAAATATCATTAGGTAATCCTCTAACCTTGATATTTTTTTTTATTGTTTAATTCTCACATTAATCTTAGATCTTAAAGTCTTCTTTAACTTATTATTATTATTATTATTATTATTATTATTATTATTATTATATAGTTAATCTTCATGTGGTTCGATCTCGGTTTTGTCGCACCCTCGCGGCAAATCGTGGTGTCACGACAACCCTCGATTGCTTTTGGGGTTTTTATTTTCTAAAAAAAGGAGTCACCACCTAGTATTATGGTTACTAGGAACCCTAACTGGTCTTTTTAGATATTTTAAAGTAAGAGACTAGTTGTGTAAAAGGAAAGGTATTAACACCCTTAATACGTCCTACCTAAAGTAAGTTGTTTGGTGTTTAGTTTGTTTTATAATTACTATGATGAATAGATTTGGGTTCAAAGTCTGAAAGCAAACCTTTGGCCAATATTGATCATATATTTAGAAATGTTTACAAAGTACCAAGGACAATCAATGTAGATATCTTAATATTTGTGTTCGATTCATATTAAATTTATTAAGATAAAAATCGAAGGAGATTTCATGTGCTTTAAAAGCTCATTTTTACCTTAGAATTTCATACTCTCAGAGCTCGTAAACTATGAAGTCAAAAATTAAAATGTCCTTGATTATATCAAGTCTTTTTTCAATGATGTCTGATGACTTGTTATTCCTAGAAATTATTTTGGATATTTACCACTTAAAGTTTCTTTATCTAAATATTAATAGTAAATAATAACAAGTTATTCCCAATAATATTTTATATATTCATCCCTTTAGGATTACTTTATCTAAACATTAATGGTGGATAATAAATGAATTCCCTCCTTAATAAGATTTTTGTATTCTTTTATAATACTGACCAATAACCTTTTCAATTTTACAAACATGTTATAAAATCTAAAAATGTAAGAAAATAATTTTGTTGTGTTTAAAAAATCCATGTGAAAATATATTTTTGAAACTTCCAATATTTTTTTATATAAAAAAAGTTCAAAATATGTTAAGGTATTAGCCATATGCAACACACAAGAAAATATTTTTTGTTTTTTAGATGTATATACATCTAATATTTCATAGAAAATCGGGTATTTTAATACTAAATTTATATTTTTATAATACAAAAAATACAAACTATAAACTAAATACACTAGAAAACTAATGATATTGCTCTTTTTTTTTGGGTTGGGTTAAACCCTGTTGGCCGAGCCAGTCACTAACCCAAACCAGTGACTCGGTTGGGCATAGTTGCGGATCGCATGCGTGAATTACTCGTGCACTACACAGGCACTGCACAGTATGAAGGTAATTAATTTACCTTCACATAATGCTAAAATCCTTTACATAAATGCAAAACAGAAAAGGGAAAGAAAGACTGACCTGGCAAGGCAGCTGCTGGAGGCGAAGTGGAGGAAGACAACTGGTTGCAGCTCACGAAAGACGAACCTGCTTGCTGTTCCCAGTGGAGATAGATTTACTGGCTGAAAGATGATCGTCTCAATGGTGGCCCTTTGATGTCTAATGATTAGTGCAAACCTCTACAGGGAAGAAAAGGATGCTGCTGGAGGAGTAACCGATGGCCGAAGTAAAAACAAAATCTCATCTATTGTTTCTAGCTTGTATGCTCAAAATGGCTAGGGCGATGGGGAAGAGATATAGCAAGGGAGATACTGGGACCAGCTGCTGGTGCGGAGACAAGACTAGTCACACTATTGGATTGTTGTTGCAGCTAATACCTGCTTCTGGTGGTTAAGGGGCTGCAAGTTATCGATGGCTGCTGGGGCTGAAGACGATGCCGCTGTTGAAGCTGGAAACGATTATGCTCTGGTGTAGGACTCAAATAAGAACTATCTATTTGGAAATTTAAAGTAAAGCTCTTGACGCTGCTTGTGGCTCCCGATTTTGGCTGGTCTTAAGAGAGGTTGTTAGACCATGGGGAGAATCTGGTAGTGATGGGGAGAAGCTAAAAGAAAGAAAAAAGAGGATAAGGCTTTGGTTTCCTGGTCGTTCGGGTGATAGAGGGAAGATTTTTTTCGGTTTTAAGAATGGAGATGGAAAGGGCAGTGTGTAGCTGAAAGTGAGTTAGTTCCTGTAGAGAAAAAATAAACATGTGCAGGGAGCGGTGGCTGCTAGTCTAGGTTTAGGTTTCTCCTAGGAAAGGGTACGTTTGGTTTGTCCTTGATAAAGAAAAGGAAGGGATGATGGTGGAACGACTACTGAGAGGGAAATGGGAGACGGGACCAACTGATTTTGTCGAGAGGGATGAGAGAAGTGACGAGGCTCGTTCCTTTTATTTATTTTTTCCTGACATGATTAAATAAAAAATAATTAATTATAATTTTGAAATATTTAAAAATTATAAATAAGTAAAGATTAATATACCTTTACTGGATGCTATAACTTTTTATGCTAATTTTTTAAAAGATCTGTATGTTGTAAAGAGAAAACTGAATGAAAAAAAAAAGTTTTTTTTAACTGAACAAGTAAATGTTATTCTTCAAAATAATAATATTTTAAAATATAAAGACCTAGTTGTCCTATAATTTCTTACTTTATTAAAGAACTTAAAATTAAAAAAACTTTACTTGATTTTGGAGCTAGTATGAATTTGCTTTCATATTTAGTTTTTCAAAGTTTCAATCTAGGTAAGTTAAAATCAATTTTTGTAACTCTTTTACTTACTAATAAATTTCTAAAAATGCCTAGAGAAACAGTTGAAAATGTGTTAATACAAGTCGATAAATTCATTTATCCTATAGATTTTATTATCTTGGAGATATAATCTATTGAAGCATGTAATTCATTTCCTGTTATTTTAGGATATCCATTTCTTGCAACTTTTAATACATTGATTAATTGTAGAAATGGACTGATGAAGTGATGATTTGAAAACATGACATTGGATATAAATATTTTCAACTTTTGCAAGCAACCTAGAGATGATAATGATTTATAAGAAGTAGGTCTTAGATAATATTAATCCATTAGATGTCTTATAAATATTTATTTTTGATATAACAATTACAACACCTAATTCTTTCATGTTAAACTTAATAGTTAATATTTTCTTCACGTGATTATTGTTATATAAAATTAGCATATTGATGATATAGAGACATAACATTTATTTATGTTTTTCATGTAAACACATTTATTAACTTTTTTGATTTTGAACTCATTTAACAATATAATCTTGTCAAACTTTTCATGCTAATGTCTAGGTGCTTATTTCAAACCATATACTAATTTGACAAGTTTATAGTCTCTTTTTTCTTATTCATTCATAACAAACCCCTCAAGTTGTTCTATATAAGCCTCCTTTTCAAAGACACTATTTAAAAAAGCTATTTTTACATCCACTTGATATATATCAAGCTTGTTAATAGCTACAATAACTATTAATATTCGTATGGAAGTTATTCTTAATATAGGTAAATATATGTCAAAATAGTCAACATATTTAGATTTATATTTATCTATAGTATCATTAGGTTTCATCTTCTTTTTGAAGATATATTTATAGTCTAATAGTTTACTTCCGGGAGAAAGATCAATTAGTTTTTATATATAATTATTTGTAATGGATTCAATTTTAATATTGACTATCTTTTTCCGGATACGATATTATCTTAGAGTGGGTTCGAGGTTCATTTTTTAACAAATATCTTGAAAAATCAAGACCAAATATTTTGGTCATTTTTGTGGTCTTAATCTTTCTAAGCTTAACTTCATCATTTTTTGATTTATGACAATTACTTGAGCTAGTGTGAATTGTTATTTTAAGTAAATGATTTTTTCATGCTTCTTTCTATTGAAACACATCCTAAAAAAATATAGCATTTTTTTATTTTATGATAATATTATGATGAATATCCTCAATACTTGACTTGTGCATAAGAAATTTCTATACACTACTATTTTATACATATCTTATGAATACATAAGTCATAATCTTAGGTCTTATCTTGATTTTTTTAGAATCGTATATTGCTACTTTTGCAAGACACCCTCATATTTTATACATATCTTATAATAAACCTCCGTGGGTATTTTGATAGGGGTCTAAAATGTGTCATGGAAAATTGAAGTCACCACCTAATAATTAAAAAAAACTAAAAATTCTAAAATATAAACTAGTTCTAAAAATTTAAGTAAGAGATTAATTATGCTTAAAGGAAGAACAATATCACCCTTATAGTATTTTTTTTATGAATTTTTATATTTACTATGTATTTATCTTAATTTTCTCTTTTTTTGCTATCATCAATTATCCTTATTTTTTTAGCTTTTTTTATTTTTTTTAATTATTTTATGAAAAATATGATAGAAAATAACATTAGTCCCTAAAAATAAAAGACTTGTCAAAGGTGTTAATGTTATGTTCTAATTTTATTTTATTTTTGAAATTGCTAAAAATAAATGTAACCTACATGTGGTTATAAAATCTAAATATCAATCCTTAAATAAAAAACATGTCAGACTTGTAAAAATGATAAAAAAGAAGCTTTTAAACCCATATCTTTTAGTGTAACTTTTATTTTTGTTCTTATAATTTTTAAAATACATCATTTTTTTATATTTTATTTCTATTCATATACAGGTCCTTCTTTATAATTTATTTGCTGAGAAATACAATTTACATTTAGAAGGTTCAAAACTAACTAAATATAAACATAAATGTTATAATAATGATTTTTAAAATATTTTTTATTTAAAAATATATCAAAATAATATTTATCAACTTTGTTGATTTTGAAGTCATTTGATAGTATAATCTTGTCAAATTTTTCATGCCATTGTCTAGGTTCTTATTTCAAACCATATACTAAATTGACAAGCTTATAGTTTTTTTTTCTTATTCATTTATAAAAAAAAAACCGTTCAAATTGTTCTACATAAGCCTCCTTTTCAAAGTCACTATTTAAAAAAGTTATTTTTACATTCCTTTGATATATTTTAAGCTTATTAATAGCTACAATAACTATTAATATTCATGTAGAAGTTACTCTTTAACACAAGTAAATATAAATATGTGTCAAAATAGTCAATATCTTTTTATTAATATTCATAGAGAAGTTATTATTAACATAAATAAATATATGTCAAAATAGTCAACATATTTAGATTTATATTTATCTTTAGTGTCATTAGGTTTCATCTTCCTTTTGAAGATATATTTATAGTCTAATGGTTTACTTTCAGGAGGAAAATCAATTAGTTTATATATATGATTATTCATAATAAATTTAATTTTAATATTGACTATCTTCTTCCTGACATGACATTATCTTAAAGTAGGTTGAAGGTTCATTTTTTAACATGTTAAAAAATCAAGACCAAATGTTTTAGTTATTTTTACGCTTTTAATCTTTTGAAGCTTAACTTCATTATCTTCTGATTTATGACAATTACTTGAGCTAGTGTCAATTATTGTTTTAAGTGAATGATTTTTTCATGCTTTTCTCTATTGAAATATATGGAAACACATCCTTAAAAAGTATAATATTTTTTAATTTCATAATAATATTAGGATGAATATCCTCAATACTTGACTTGTGTATAATAAATTTTTATGCACTATTATTTTATATATATATGTATTATGAATACACAAGCCATAGTTTTAGGTATTATCTTGAATTTTTAGGATCATGTATTGGTACTTTTGCAAAATACCTCTATATTTTATGCATATCTTACTATAAACCTCGGTGGACATTTTACTATCTAAGACCTAAAATGTATAATGAAAAATTGAAGTCATCATCTAATAATTTAAAAAAAAAACTAAGAATCCTAAAATATAAACTAGTTCCAGATATTCAAGTAAGAGATTAATTATACTTAAAGAAAGAACAATATCACCCTTAAGTTTTGTTATGTGTTTTCTTTTAAGTTTATCTTTTATTATCATCAATTATCCTAATTGTTTTTAGCTTTTTTAATTTTTTTTTAAAATCTAACATCAATCTTTAGTCTTGTCAAAAAATAACATTAATCTCTAAAAATAAAAAATTTATTAAAGGTGTGAACGTTAACTCCTATTTAAAAAAAAATTGCAAAAAACAAAATCATAACCTACATGTGACTGTAAAATCTAAATATCGATCCCTTAGAAAAAAAAACATGTTAAACTTGTAAAGATGGTAGAAAATAAATTTTTAAACCCATACCTTTTCATATAACTTTTATTTTTTTCTTATAATTTTTTAAAAAACATTTTTTTATATATTTTATTTGTATTCATATACACGTGCTTCTTTATATATATATATATATATATATATANTATATATGTATGTATGTATATTGAGAAATACAAGGTAACCTTGAGAAGGTTCAAAACTAACTTTTTAATGGCTTTTTAGAAACAAGAATGTTATAATGTTGATTTTTTAAAAAAATATTTTTGACATTAACATATCAAAACAATCTTAAATTATTAAAATAATAATAATAATTTAAAAAAAAACATTCAAAAAATTTTTAAATCATTTTTTCAACACCAACAAATCAACTGAAATACATGGGATTCGTAAAAGAAAAGGTCATGGGATTTAGAGATGATCATTAGACTTGTGTAAGCTAAAGAAAGTTCTCATCTTCAAGCAGCAACTAGAAGGCAGTAAGAAATCATTATTAATGATTTAAATTTAATTGAATACGATTTCCAGCACTTAAAATTCATGATTTAGATCTTATTGAATACGATTTCCAGAAATTAGAATTCCCCACCCCCTGTCATCTTGCAACCAGTCAAGGAACTCATCTCATAAGCAACATGAGCAGCTCTGGTTTTTCAATCAACTGTTTCCACTCATTGCAAAATCTTGCAACAGTCGCCCCGTCCAAAACTCTATGATCTGCACCAATATTTACCTGAGAAAAGAGGCAGATGATCAGATACAACAATGAAACGCCATAGAGAGCCATCGTTTTAACAATCAGTAATCGTGATGTATAATTTTAGCCCTTTTTGTCACAAGATTTCTCTAATTGTTTGAGAAATAGCATGCCCAGTTTACAGTAAGATTGTCCTATAGATGGACAGTGCTTTACTTTTCTGAAGCAAATAAAAAAGAAGTTAACTGAAACATTGCTTACCGTCATAACTGATACAGGATATGCATTTCCATCATCTGCAAAATGAGCCACTTTCTGAATTCGGCCAAATGCAATAATTGCCACTTCAGGCAAGTTGAGGATGGGAGCACCAAACTTCCCACCAATTGCTCCAATGTTGCTTAGTGTTATTGTTCCACCAGTTATATCCTCCGGGTTAAGCTTATTAGCCAGGGCCAATTGTTGCAACCGCGAAAGCTCCTTTGTTATCTAAATACATAGGCGACATGGTCAACAATGCCAGAGAAAGGGAGGAGAACAACAGGTGTTTTGAGGAGGAGTACTTGAAAGTAAACAAACTGAGAATAAAACAAGACAGATTCCAAAAAGGAAAAATTAGGCATTGTGTCATTCTTGCCTACAGTTATGGATGAACCTAATTGTAAGTATGCATATAAAGCAAGATGCAACCTTAAAAAAATTACTCATTTCAGTATGAATTCGTGTGCTTTATAACATTCTAACTTTCATTATCAAATCTATCAAATTATCTCTCACCTTAACTATTAAGTATGAAAGCAAAGTTTGAAGTCAAACTCAATTCTTTTGAAATCCCATTTTATTACTTGAACACAAGCAAGAAGCTGCTAGCAATCAAGCAGAGTGAAATAGAAGATAGTTGTGTACGTAAATAACAGACAGGAGACAATGAAACTAACCTCCAAGATGGAAAGAGACTGAACATTCTTTATATTTGGTACAACTAGACCAGATGGAGTAGCCATGGCAATTCCAATATTGTGGGAACCTATGAGATTCAACAGTTATTATGACCATGATTAATTCGAAAAGAGAGTTTAAGGATATCAATAAGAATATTCAACATAATCCAAGCAACATTCTGATCAACAGTTCTCAGAGAAGCAACAATTATTTTACATCAGAACAATTCCTCCATTGGCAAGAAATATAAACACATAAATACCTCCTTGTAGAGCCAAAAGTAGAGCTTCTGCAGGATACATCCATCTCATATGGAAGTAGGATAAATTGTATATTGGTTTTATAAGCAGTCAAGACCAGTGAATCTATAATCTATAAATGTCTGTCTCATTTTACACTTTTGTTGACGATGGATCTGGTTCCAGCTTTGTTAGATCCTTGAAAGACTTGCAAAGGACACCAAAATTACAAGTTTAAATTACTTTGGGAAGAAATGCTTTTGCAAGCAAGAGTTATCGTGCTCGTATACTGGAAAGCCTACTGTAAATAGTTGTTTTTTACCACTCATTGAACATGTGCCCATCAGAAAATAGAAGCAGCAAACAACATTGCAGCAGCAAAGAATAATAAATCAACAAACCTTTCAGGATGACCTCCATTGAGTCCTCATTGAAGCGACTATTAATCCATGGATATTTGCTGATGGCCACTGAAAGTGACTTTATCAAAGATGGAAGGAAAGTATGCTTCACACCTGGTTCGGTGTTATTGTTTTGGAAACTTTCTTTAAGCTCCACCAATGCATCACACTTTATCTCTTCTACATAATGAAAATGTGGAACTTTTGCAGCTATTGACATTGTTTTCACCATTGTGCGTTGAAATCCCCTGAAAAAAAAAAAAAAAAGCAGGCAATTATTTTGCTTCAACACTAAATTTAAAGTGTTTTGGCTAATAAACAAGTATTCTTTAAGAATTTAGACTTTACTGTAAAAGAATAAGATTTCAATCACAGTTTTTGCAATAAAAAGTTTAAGGGTATCAAAGGATAATTTTGGCTTTTAAAATTAAAGGTTATGATATCTCACAGGACAAGATTTACAATACAGGTGTTCTTCCACCCCATGTAAAACTATACCATTGAATTCACAAGATATGTCTGATTTTATTTATATAGTTCCAACGTAAAAGATCTTCATATGTAGCAATCCTATTATCATTTAACATAACTACGTGTACATAAGTGGATCTCTAACTGTTGCTTGTAAAAATGAAGTTTACAGCTAGAACCTGTAAACACAATCTCTTAAGCAACTTATAAATAAAAGCTATTAGATGAACTATGCACGCATGAACCTTTAGGTGCACCTATTCACAATGCTAGGCAATCAAAACCAGCATATGCTTGATATGGTCTGAAATCAAAACATGGGCTTGCAGTAGATGGTTATGGCTGCCTGGCTTATGGCTTGGATACCAAATTAATTGACCTATCATTATGATTAAAATGGCAGGGAAAATGATAGGAAAAAGGTTCAGTTCACATTAGCTTCTAATATTACCTTAGAGGAATTGTCTTATCACCGTGTTGTGAGCCTAATTCAGCCGGCACGTATGAATAGTCCTTTCCACCTCTCAAAAACTGGTCTCCAGAATCAGCATTCTCAAAGCCAGAGGAATCTTTAATGATTCCTTTCTGAATAGCGTGTTTAATTATATCTTCTTTTAATACCCTCCCATCTTTACCAGATCCATGGACATCATTTAGATTTATATCATATTGCTTACCAAGGTGTCGCACAGCTGGTGTTGATAGGACTCCACAAGTTTTACTTTTATTTACCTCACCCTCAGAACAATGAGAAATATTATTTTCAGTAACATCATGATTCTGTGTTGGAACTTGAGCTCCCTCAACAACCATTTTAAGAAGAGTCTCTCCAACCTACATAGATCACACATTACCAGAAATTCAAAATATCAATACAAATGCACAAAAGCTATATGGTATTTTTTCCCCATCTACTTCTTCCATGACTAATTTCAAGTTTTTGGCACCCCCATCACTGTGCAAGGCACCCCCATCACTGTGCAAAGCACACCCACCCTATATTTTTCATCCCCATGAGAAAGGGAGCCAGCTCTGCCATTGTGGCCTGAATTAAGTTCACACAAGCATGTGCTACTGCTACCCAGTCTGGCTAACAAAAAACACCATATTTCATAAGTCGTAAAAATCTTATTTGTTTGACATAGTTTCTAAGTGAATTCCAACAGATTCCCAAATTCATGTCTCCCACCTCAAGAAGGTTGCTAATTTCATCTTTAGTATCCCACGCCATTTCTCACTCGGGCAAACCACTTAGCGAAACACATAAAATAAAATTATTATTAATCTACAAAATGTCAACATGTTTTCTTCACCAAAACAATGAGCAGTAAATCAATAAATTCTCACCTTTACAATATCCCCTGGAACGTATAGAAATTGAGCAACTTTTCCTTTGTAACGACTCGTTATCTCAATAGTAGCTTTGTCACTCTGGACTTCACATAGTGGTTGAAAGTCTTCAACTTCATCCCCCTACCACAACAACAAGCACGTAGCCATCTTTCCTATCACTTATAAAGACAATTTGAAACTCACCAAACTGACGACTTTAAAACCAGCAGCCACTCACAAATTAACACAAAGAAAACAAATAAATTTACAACTTCATCAATCATTGTTTCATTCAATTACCTCTTTCACAAACCATTTGAGCAGTTCACACTCAGCAATACCTTCACCAGTTTGAGCTAAAGGCACATCAACAATTCTATCACTCATCCCCCCATCAGCCAAAGCTTGACTTGAAAACAAACGCCAACCCACTTTACTCTCAATCTTGATCTGCAAAAACCAAACCCAACAGTCATTTAACTAATTTCATCAAAACAAAGCTATTAACAAATTACATATACATAGTCACTCACGTTGATCGAGTTATTAATGCAACCAGTGAAAGAAAGTTTGGGGGCCCTTAATAGAGCGGGAGCGGGATACGAGCAGAGAAATCGTGGGGCGGAGCTCCTAGCCAGTTTATGCCACACCCTTCTGACAGTCAACATTGATGAAGAGCTTGTAAATCCCCCTTCAAGAAAATGAGAGAAATTTTTGTTCTTTGTATAAGAATTAAGACCAAACAAGTGTATTATTATTATTATTATAAGATCTTGGGTAATCCCACGATTTGGATTAAAGATTTATGATGTAGCCCTTTTATTCTTGTTTGGTAATGAGTTTGGTAAAGTTTTAAAAAATAATTATTTAAAAAATATTTTTTGATATTTTAATATTTAAAGTAATTTTTTAAAAATAAAAAATATTATTTTAATATATTTTTTAAATAAAAAATATTTTAAAAAATAATTATTATTATATTTTAAAAAATAATAATTATTATATTTTAAAAAATAATTATTATCCTGTTTTAAAATACTATTTAATATTTTTTAGCATAAAAAAGCAGTTAAAATAAGTGCTTGCTTAAAATAATGTATCTGCCACTCTTCCTTTTTTAAACCAAAGAAAGTTAGAGAAATTAAGTAATGTCTTGGTGCAAGTGATTGGTGAGCACTCTCCTGTAAATCTATGTTTCAAAGGGGGAAATGGAATCAATTTGAGTGTGGATAATCTATTACCCTATGAAACTTATGATAATTTTTTAATTTTATATTTCAATTTTTTTAATTATTATTTGGATTATTTTTAAACTAGTTAAATTGATTAAATTATATTAATTTTTTAATTTTTTTGTTAAATTCACTTTAAATGTAATTTTTCTCTTCGATTAAATTCTTAATTAAATTAACAAAATCTTCAAACTTTTCTATTTGTTTCATTTTGATTATTGATCTTTTAATTCATGTAAGCTCAGTCAATTTTGATATTTTTCTTCAATTTTCTTTAATCATCCCTAATTGTTCCTCAAAATTTTTCCTAAACTTTTTTAATGGTTCTAGTTTAGTCCTAACTTTTTTTTTAAGATTCATTATTTGTTTAATTTAATTTCTAATTGTATTTTTCTTTCTTTTTAATTTTTTATAATTCTTTTTTTGTATTTTGATTAATTTTTAATTGCTATATAAGGTTAAAAAAATTGGTAGCCTAATATTGACTCGTGAAGGGCCTTATTGAATTGAAATTTTTAATTTGGGAAAGCAAATTCAAACTAGAAGTTTATGCACTCAAATGGAATTTTCAAGGTTTAATTGAATTTATTAAAAGCTTAATTACAAGAAAAATTGATTTTTGAGTTTAATTTAGGTTTTAATAAGAGGAAATTAAAGTCTGATGGTTAAATTGCAGTTTTAAAAAGCTAATTTGGTCAGATCAGAAACATAATTACATAAATATTAATTTTCATAGGAAATTAGAGACTTGATTAAAAAAAATTTAAAATCAAGGACCAATTTGTAAAAAATGCATGACTTCAAGGACTGAAATTAACAAAATCAAGGGACTAGGTTGAAGAAAATTGAAAGATAAACAATCAATAGAGGATCAAGTTGCATAGATTAGAAACCAAATACTAAAATGAAAAAGGTGCTAAACTTTGGGTTGGTAATTGAATTTGACAAGGATAAAATCGCATAAAATAAGAAGTTAAAAACCCTAATTTGAGAAGATTTGAGAGTTTAGGGACTAAATTGAATTTAACATATATGACACGTTGTTTAGTTCATGTTTAAAATGTACTATTTGGAATAAAGTTCACGTTCTTCTTTAGATAGTTCTGAGCTGATTGAATTAGCAACTTTAAATATATGAATGTAAAATTATACACCTCCAAATTAAACAAGGTTGTATCTAAACAAAAGTATGCACTTTCTTTATCAACCTTTTTAGTAGGTTCTTATCAATGGTCGAACACCTTCCTCTCAAGACCAAAAAGATAAAAATTATATAGTGTTTTATCTAAAATATTATTTGGAATGATATAATAGTTAAAAATTCAAAATTTATTATGAAAGAAGTCTTAATATTAATTGAGAATATTTCAACATGTGTCTCATGATATAATAGTCATGAATATCTGAAATACTAAAGACAACTAAAGACAAGAGAAATGAAAATCACCAAATCTATTTTGTGTTATAAACTAAAGATCATTTGCAGTGTATAACCTTTGTAAAAACATGTTTTCTTTAGATATCTTGCAAACTAAGTTCCTGATCTAAGATACCAAGGTTTGTTCATCATAGATACACTAATAGGAATAAAAATACCATTAGACCATAGTAACTGTCGCTACATAACGTCGAGCGATGACTCCACTTTTTTGTTTATTTTAAAAAAAATATTGTTCTTAATTGGAAAAAAGGAAGATTTTATTGGAATCGCCATCTAGTAATTTGAGGAAATTAGAAATCCCAAATTAAACATTGGTCCCAAAATTTTAGGTATTGGCTTAGTTATGATTAAAGAAAAGTAGACACCACCCTTAAAGCATCCTTTCAAGAGAAAGGTTACCTTTATTTGTGTGTTTTTTATTTGATTCAAATGCTATTACATTTTGAACTTATTTATAATTTTTTTTAAAGATGGTTAACATCGGTCCCTAAAAATAAAAGACATATAAAAAATGATATCAATTTCTAAAAATAGAAGATTCATCTAAAATGTTGATATTTAACCTTAAAATGAGAGTTACATCTGAGTTACCACAAAAAAAGAAACAATAGACATAATCCATATTTTGTATTTAAACTTTTGATATTAGTTTTTTCCTGTAAATAAAAGAGACGTGTTGACAAATAATATTTATAGGAGACGCGTCATAAAAATGAATGACATCAGTCCCTAAAAATAAACTTGTCTAAAATTTGACTTTTAACCCTAAAAAGGAGAGTTGTGTCTAGATTACTAAAAGAAAAAAATAATTGATATAATCCAAATTTGGTATTTAAATTTTTGACATTGGTCTTTTTCTACAGAAAAGAGACGTGTCGACAAACAATATTCATTTACAAAACATAAAATTATTTTGATATCATTGAGAAATAAGTATAACCATACATGAAAATTGGGTTTTGGACTAATAAACAATAACATAATAAGATGTGTGTTGGATCTGTGTCATTATTACTTTTATATTTATTTTTGGTTTTTTTTTGTTTACAATATGCAAGGAATTTTACAAATATTTATATATAAAAATATGAAAAATACCATTAGGAATCATAAAAAAATTAACCGAGTGCCATCGTATAGGTAAAAGATTGAAACACCCTTAAATTTCTCAGAAAATTATGAAAATGCCCCTAATGGCGCATATAGCTCACGCGCGGTCACTATTGAAGGTGGTGAAATTTTTCGGTGAGATTTCCGGCCAAAAAATGGTTGATTCTTGTAGATCTGAGGAAGAGGATTCCGATGATAGTGGTTTCAATGGTCGTTGATGGATAATGACGAAGGATTGTTGATTTGAAGCTTTAGGTGGCCGACGAAATTACAACCTTTTTCCAGCCAGATGAGGGGGAGAGAGAGATGAAAACTACCTTGGTTTTTCTTCAGATGAGGCAATTAACTTTTATATGGTAGTTCAGAGGCTTTAAACGATTGGAAATGGGAGATCAAATGAGAGAGAGAGGATCACTAGTGAGAGGAGAGAAAGAGTCTGAGGTTTTACTAGGTTGTAAACGATAACATGGTACACCGGTGCACTTGGAGGTTTTTAACCATTAGATAGTGGATAAACTAATCCTTCGACTATGATTGGCTTGATCTGTAAGTTAATCGGACAGTCTGGATAGAGTTATCTTTGATCTAGCGGCATGATGTACTGATTGATTGGTACACCGGATGATGTGGCACAACAGGATTAAAGAGCATATTGTTTTAAGAGCTAAGATGGATTTAGGTTTTAATCCAGTGTGGTAAGCCCTATTGTATCTTATTAAATCAAAGCCCAGAACTAAACACTATTAGATCTAATGGTTAAAATATTTTTGGTATTTTTTTAATTTTTTTTAAATCAATGTCTTACTCACGTGAAGAAAACGTAAAAAACAACCTGATCAGTAACAAAAAATACATACTCTCTTTCTTTTCCTGTCTCTTTCTTTTTCTCTCTCTTTTCTTTAGCTAATTTTCACTAGCTATTTACAGCCAATAAATAGGGGACATAAAATCTCATATTACGGTGGCATAATCTACTAAGAAAATTCTTATTGTTACAGTTGCCCTACCGACCATCGGCATAATTGCTCTACCTACTATGACAATATAATAATAAATATTTATAGGGGTAAAACTAAAAACTTATATCAATATTAGAAAAACCACGTTGCAACCGCTAAAAATCAATTTTAATCACCAAAAATTATATTTAAACACTAAAAAAAAACTTTATATAGGTATCATCTCAATGAACCGAGTTTTTTACCGAAAATAACAGTTTTAATCTAAAATGATCTGAAAGTCATTTTTTATCCTAGTCAACATGGTTGGAACCATATTGACCCGGTGGATTCAGTTTTGATCGAAAATGACAATTTTGACTCGAAACAGCATGAAAACTTATTTCTTATCCTGGTCGACATGGTTTGACCCGTATTGACCTGATGGACCCAGTTTTGACCCAAAACGGCCCAAAACTCATTTTTTACCCTGGTTGACATGGTTTGACCTGTATTGACTCGATGGACTCAATTTTGATAAAAAATGATAGTTTTGACCTGGAACGGCCCGAAACTCATTTTTTACCCTGGTTGACATGGTTTGACCTGTATTGACCCTGGTGGAATTGAGTTTTATAGAAAGATGCGGTTAACCTGAGAAAAATATATTTTTAAATTTTAAATTTTTTATTTTTTTGGATTTTTTATGAATAATAAAATAAAATAACATTCAAGAAAATCTTAATGAATCCAAAATTGGGTTACAACATACACTAATAGGAATAAAAATACCATTAGACCATATAAATACAAATGAAGAAAAATAATACAACTTTCCTAAAGTAAAGTATACTAAGAGTGTCAATACCTTTTCTTTACAAAATTAGTCTTTACTTAAAATATAAAGAACAATTAGGGTTCATAGTAACTATAATACTAGGTGGTAACTTCTTATCCAACCAAATACTTCTTAACTTATCTAGGAAGGGTCGTCATGACACTAGTGATTAGTATTTAAAAGTATATTTTTATTAAGATTTTATATCATCATTTTGCATTTGAAGTATCAATAACTTAACTAAAACATGTTTTATAATAACAAGTCTGATACTATAAGGTACCTTTAATTTTTTGTAAATGCTCATCCTAAATGCTAGCCTATCAAATAAATAGAATGATTGATTATTTAGTTAAAGTATTGAAATTGAAAGGACAAAAGAGGGCCAAAATTAGAAAAGAAATGCTAATGTAATCCAAATGCAAACTATTCGGTAATTGGATCATATCTAGAGTTGTAAATCTCATATTTAGGTTTGCTTTATATGGATAGAAGGTTAAGACATAGGCCTAAAACTTTCATGTGAAAGTCATGACTCAATTCTGTTATTTAGAAGTTCAAATCTTAGTAATAATGTTGAAATCTGAATCAGTTCTGCAACCCAGAAACTGTTCAGTGTTTAGCTCATATCTTAAGTTCTAAAAGTCCAAATGACCTTAATGTTTTTTCTCTAGAAAGCCAAAACTATTTCCTAGAACTTTCATGGTAAGTCTAGTTTAAATTGTAATGTTATCAATGATGTTTTTGACAAATAAGAAGATAAGAAATGTCACTAAGTCAAAAGTTGGCCACCCACTCAATAATTAGTTATCAAATCAATAGTTCTTAATTTTAGCCTATAAAAGAAGGCATTTGGCATATATTTAGGCATCTTGTTTTCTAGATCAAGATCATGCTCTTGCTTTCTCTCTTTGTATTTTTGTAATGCTTAAGCTTTGCTTTCATTAATATCTTGTTTATGCATTTCATCTCCTTTCTTTTACTTAGTTAACTTTTATCTTATTTATGTTATTATCATGTTTATTTATGTTTCTCTTTTTTGTTATGTTTAGCTAAATTTATTATGTCAAAGTGAAAAGGTTACACTAATTATGTAAGAATAAGTATAGTGTAAACTCAATATAGACTTTAATGTTTGATACTAATATATTTTATATTTGTTATCTTGTTCGCTTTTAATACTTTATTTGTTAAAAGGTTAATCTAGATTTGTATTGTATAACATTTGATACAACAAATACTTGACACTTTAATAGCCCAACCATATAGTATAACTAACACTTGTGCTATGAAAAGAATTTGATTTGTTGTTAACATAAGTTATAATCATAAATACCTGACAATATTTACAAGTATTAGCATTATTCGAATAAGATAACTCATGTAATCATATTAATAATTTATAATTTAATTGAAACCTCCTTTGTATGTGGTTTTCATTTGAATAATAAGAGTTTATACTATACTTGTTTAAAATACTATTGGTGTTTATACTATACTTATTTAAAATACTATTAGTGGATCCTCTAACCTTGACATTTATTGTTATTATTATTTAATCCTTACCTGATCTTCCATCTTAAAGTTCTTATCAACTTCTTCTTCTTTTTCTTCTTCTTCTTCTTCTATTGTTGTTGTTGTTGTTGTTGTTGTTGTTATTGCTGTTGTTGTTGTTGTTGTTGTGTTGTTGTTGTTATTTATAATTTATACAATTAAACTCTCTATAGTTCGACTCCGAGCTTGCTGAGTTATTTATTACTTCTATACCCCTGTACTTAGGAGAAGACAACAATATTTTAGTTGTATCAACTATGCTTTCATAAAGGGTACAATAAAATGGCAACTTAACTCGAGACCATTGAAATATTCTTTGTTTGTTTATGCTATATGAAAGTTTTTATTGGTTTTTTTACCCATAAAAAATTAAGAAAATATAAAAATAAAAATCCAAAAGTATAAGAGGATACATATGAAGAAAGTTTAGAAGATTGTCGAAGTTGGTGATGAAGGACTAAAATAACAAGTGGATTAGTTGGAGGACTAGAATGTATAAGATTAGTAAAATTAACAACTCGATTCTGATTAACAAAAGGCCCTATTGGTGAAAATATTTGTATTTAAGGTAAAGAAATACAAATTTGGATAACCAAGGAATCAATAAAGATTTTAAAAGACTTAATTAATTTTATTGAGGACTTAATTACGAGAAACATCATTTTTTGGAGTCAATTCGAGTATTAATTAGAAGAAATTAAAGTTTGGGGCATGAAATTGGATTTTGAAAAGTTTAATTAGTTAAATTAAGCGTTTAATTATAAATATTGTTATTTGGTAGCCAATTAAGGGTTTGAGTGAAGAAATTCAAAGCCAATGAACAAATCGTAAGAGATGTGAGACTTCAAATGTTGAAATTAATAAAATCAAGGGCCAAATTAAAGATAATTGAAAGCTTTATGGTCAATTAAGGATCCAAATGCACAAATCAGAAACCAAATACGAAGATGAAAATGGTTTTAAACTTCAAAGCTAATATTTGAGTTTGGCAAAGGTTAAAATACATATAATTAAAAAAATTTATGTCAATTAAAGGTACATATACTATAATTAGAAGAATAGGGACTAAAATGATTATGTCATATCCCAATTTAAAAACCCTAATTTATATGAATTTAACCTAGATGACATGTCGTTTAGTCTCTGCTCATCTTCTTCCTTGGTAGTTCACAACGATCAAGTCAGCACCATTCAAGAGCTCGTTGTAGAGTTTTAGACCACCAAATAACATGTAATTTTTTGTAAATGAAAGAGGAACATCCCCACTACAATCCTATTTCTATGAAATTAAATGTTTTCGTAGAATTCTTTGACATCTTGTCCCTAATCAGCCATTACTTAATTTTCAAATTATGGATTGATCTAGTTAGCATCTTTAAGAGAGTAAATGTAAAGCTACAAACCTCAAAATTGAATAAGGTTAGTGCTTGACCGCTTTTTATGATCGGCTTGTTTTAACTCGCAAGTGCACGAGTGTGCGATGTAGCAATTAACTTGGTAAGATCGAGGTCATATCCACAGAGAGCTAGATCTGGAAATTAAGCTAGGTAACAAAAAAACAACTCAAGAGAAATTAAATTAACAATAACTTGGTTGGGAATAATTGATGGATTTGTTTTCAAAGATGAAAAAGTGTAAATAGATTTTAAATGACAAGAAAAAGTAAGTCTTGGTCCAAATCAATTTTAATGGTGATGTATTGGTGATTCCTTCAAGATATATAAGATATCTCAACCTAATATCAACGATGGTGATATTAGATCGGAAGATA
>SRLM01000176.1:770537-868780 GCA_015708895.1 Populus ilicifolia | reverse complement strand
CCCAAAACGTCATTGATGACGTCAAAATTAGAGTCACTTGAACACATGAAAGTTCTAGGAAATTGTCTCATCTTTCTTGTGTAAAAAATTCAGCTCATTTCTACTTCTAGAACTCTAGATATGGCCAAAATACTGAACAGTGCTCGGGCTGGAGGACAGATTCGGGCTTCTTTGTTGTTGCAATAATTTGGACTTGAAAATGGCCTTTTCAGATCTTAGGTTCCATATAAAAGTTGTAGGCCTGTGTCTTACCTTTCCATCCATATAAAGTAGACCTAAATCTGAGATCTATAGCTCCAGATATGACCCAATTACCGAACAGTGTTCCAGTTTGGATTGCACCGACATCTCTTTTCTAAGTTTGATCATCTCTTTGCCTTTGCAATTGAAGTTTTTAAAGTCATCAATCAATCCTTTTATTTATGTGATAGGCCTGCGTTTAAAATAGACATTTACCACAAATTAAAGTTATCTTATATTATTAGATAAATTATTATAAAACGTATTTTAGTTAAGGAGTTATTGATACTTTAAGTGCAAAATGATGATATAAAACCATGATAAAAATGCACTTTTGAGTACTAATCACCAAGTCATCCAATAGCATTGACCAAGATAAGATAGCAGCACTGAAAGCTAGAATTAGAGCCATTGAAAAGTCATCCAATAGAATTATGCTCTTTTGGTGTGAAAAGAAAGCTAAAAGGAATGTCTTCAACTTTTATATTATGATTTTCTTAAAAGTAGTGATTTTGATAGCTAAAATAGGGCTTGAAGTCAGGACTTAGAATTTGCCAGTTTTGAAAGGAAAATCAAGAAATAAATAAAAGGAGATATTGAACTAAAGAAAAAAGAGGAGATTAAGGGAAAAGACCATGACTAGAGTAGATAACAAAAGAGATGTTTTTTTATCATTAAAATAAGAGAATAAGAGGAAAAAGAATCGGAAGAAACTAGACATTGAGTGCTTCATCAATTGATTCTCAGCAAAATAGTTAATGTATTCTAACAAGAACATGATTTATTTTATAGTTGTTTTGAACTAAATTTATTTGTATAGAGCTTTGGTATATTCTAGTTTTGATTACACAATTTAAATTCCAAGTTATTTTATTTTGTTCTTTCATATTGAGTGTTCAGAGATAGTTTATGATTGGAAACTTTCAGAATTAAACAACGTTAGTAAATCAAAAGATAAAGATACTATATTGTGATTTGTGACACTGTAGAAAATTTCAAAGAACTTAATGAATCTTCAAATATTTTAATGTACATAAAGATATGTTGATATTTTTAATGTTATTTAAGAGAAAAAAATGAATAATTAAGAGATTTTTTAATCTGGATTTGAACTTTATTATAAGAAATAAGAAATTATATAGGATTAACAAGGTGAAATCAAAATTTCTAAATTTATTTTAATTATCCCTACAACCTTAAGTTTTATTTTCTATTTCTTTTAGTGTACTTTAGTCAAACATTTTAGTTTAATTTAGGTTGTTAATTCTATAACATTTCAAGTTCATTTCTAAATAGTAATTAATTTAGTAAATTTCAATACCCAATAACATAATTACTTTTTATCTTCATAAAAAAATTATTATTTTTTGCAAGTTTATTCATTTATAGTTATTATCACACCAAGTTTATAATGTCATTATCAGGAATTAATTATTTGTTATTGATATTGATACTAACTAAGTTGTAACTTATTATTATTATTATTATTATTATTAAATATTGCTTTGATTAAAACTCAATTTCTTTTTTCTTTTTATTTCAAGATTTATAAGTGCATACCCCATTATAAACCATTAAAGCCTACACTTTTTTATCCTAAAATTTAGAGAACTTTATGTCAGATCAATAAAAAGAAATAAAAAATCATCACATCTTCCATTATTATGGAGGAGTAGTGGAATGAAGAGGTAGATAGAGCTTTAAGGTACTATTTGGTTAATGAGTTTGCATTTAACATAATGGGGTTGACTATACCAACAAATAATTTTAAGATTAGTCATTGATAATTCAGATGATATAATAAACTGTTCAGTTTGGGGGCTATTGGAGGAGGACCCTAATGTCCATATCATAAATTTTCTAAAGAATTTTAACACCTTTAGGCACAACAGAGTGAAGAATCATGTTATTTACTTGAGAGTTTTTCTTGTTCACTTAAAGAAAAAGCAAAGGCATTGCTAAATTCTCTACCATTTAGTGTTGTTACTATGTTATAGGAGTTAGCACAAAAAAATATATAGGAAAGTATTTTTCTCCATCCAAAATAGCATAGTTAAATCATATATACTCAATTTAAGAATTAAGCTTTGTATGAAGCATGTGAGAGATATAAGGATTTATTAAGAAAGTGTCCCTATTTTAAACTTTTATCATGACTTCAAGTCTAAATATTCTAGAATGGTTTAGGAACTCCAAATAGGTACATGGTTGATGTAATAACTGTAAGAGCTTTAATGAGTAAAACTCATGAAACGACTTATAAAGTTACAATCAATAGAGAGATCAATGCAAAGAAAGGCGGTTAAATTTTTTAAACTTGATTCTATTACCATATTGGTACCACAAATAACAACTTTATCTAAACAATTATGTAAGATGAATGTTAATGTTATTCAAACTAATGTTGTGTGTGATTATTATGCATGAAATCTCTTAAAGATCAATTGCCAATTAAGAAGCCTTTTTCTCAAACAAATTCTAAGGAAGTTAATTATGTGTCCAATTTTCAACACCAAAACAATCCTTATTCAAGCATATTTAATCCTAAATGATAAAATAACCTCAAATATTTAATCATAATGGTGAAATCAACTTAAATTTTCATAGAGCAATAATTAAAGAGTAGTTAGACGATCTTAATTCTCTTCACAATAAGAAAAGAAGTCGACAATTAAGAAAATATTTATGCAATATATTTAAATTATAGATTTAGCGATCTAAAACAATTCAATTTTGGTTCATAACCTTGAAGCTCAAATTCAGCTTTCAAACATTTTTACATGGACATAAGAAACTTTACCAAATAACACTATTATCAATCCTAAGAAACATATCAAAGCAATATCATTAAGAAGTTAGAGGAAAATTAAGTATTCACAAACAACAAGTTTTGTGCAAGATAGATATAATGATCATGAGGAGACAAGTCAAAGATAAGGGAATTGAAGGAGCAAATAACCAACCAACAAGCTGAAAATTAAAAAAAATAAAATAAAGAAGCTTTGAAACCCAAGAATTCTAGGGAGTTTATATCTAATACTAACATTCCTTGAATTTCTTATTCACGTATTTCTTTTCCTTAAAGACTTAAAAAATAATAAGCTTGATAATCAAATCTCTAAATTTCCTAGTATTTTTTAAACAATTGCATATTAATATTTTTATTATTAAAGCTTTCAAGCAAATGCCTAAATATTCTAATTTTTTTAAGGATATTTTATCAAATAAGTGGAAGTTAGAAAAGCATGAGATGATAATGTTAATTGAAAAGAGTATCATAATTTTACAAAAAAAAAGAGTTGCCTCCAAAATTAAAAGATTTAAGGAGTTTTACCATCCTTGCACTATAGAAAATTATTATTTTGATAAAACTTTATATGATTTCAGAGCTTGTATTAATTTTATTTCTTTTTTGGTTTTTAGAAAATTAGGTATTTGAGAAGTAAAGCCTACTACAGTCTCTTTATAATTAATAAATAGATTTATTGAGTATTTGAGAGGAATCATCAAAGATGTTTTGGGGAAGGTTGACACATTTATTTCTATGGTTGATCTTATTATGATAAACATGGAAGAGAATATAAAATTAATTACCTTTGACTTTAGGATAACCTTTCCTTGCTACGAAAATAACATTAATTGATGTCTAACCAGTGAAGCTTTATTTTAAAGGTTGGTAATGAGCATATCACGTTTAAAATATTAAAGACTATAGAGTTTCTTTTTGAATTACACTCTTGTTTTCAAATTAGTGATATAAACCTAATGGTGACTAAAACTCATATGGTTGGCTTTTTAAAGTTGCCACTTCAAATAAGTCTTTCTATAACTTTTGAGTTCAAGAATAAAGAGGTTAGAGAGTGTCTAAGATATTTGGAAGTTGTACCATCTTCTCATCCTTTTATAAAGTCAGAACATAAAGAGGTAGGTTTGTACATGACAACATCGTCGAGTAAGGAACCACCCAAACTAGAGCTCCAACCTTTTCCATTACATTCAAGGTATGCTTTCTTAAGCTAAGACTCTACTTTTCCAGTTTTCATTAATGGTTATTTGAGTGACGTAGAGAAGAAAAAGTTGTTAAAAGTGTTGATAGAGCAAATATGGCTTTGGGATGAACAATCTTGGATATCAAGGGAATTAGTTTTTTGATTTGTATACATAAGATTTTAATATAAGATAGTCTTTAGCTTATTATTTAACCATAAGAGATTGCATCCATCAATATAAAAAGTGGTTCATAAAGAAGTTTAAAAGTTGTTATATATTGGAATTATCTATCTAATCTTGGATAGTATATAGGTAAGTTTGGTTTAAATAGTCTTAAAAAAGGGAATAATCATGGTAAAGAATGATAATAATGAACTTAAAACAACAAGGACAATAACAAGATGACGTGTATGTATGGATTATCAAAGACTTAATGATGCAACATAAAAAGATTAGTTTTCATTACCTTTTATTAATCAAATGTTAGAAAAAACATGTTGTCTATGTATATTGTTTCTTTTTATATGGGTATTTCAAATATAATTAAATCATAATCTTTCAAAGATCAAGAGAAGACTATTATAATGCTCCAACTATGTTCCAAAGATGCATGATAATTAGTACTTAAAAGTGTATTTTTATCAAGGTTTTATGTCAGCATTTTGCACTTGAAGTATCAATAACTCTTTAACTAAAACATGTTTTATAATAATAAGTCTGATACTATAAGATACCTTTAATTTATGATAAATGTTCATCTTAAATGCAAACCTATCACATAAATCAAAGGATTAATTGATGAGTTCAACTACTAAAATTAAGAAGACAAAGCGAGGGTGAAGCTTAGAAAAGAGATGCTGGTTCAGTCCTAATGGAACACTGTTCAATTATTGGATCATATTTGGAGCTGTAGATCTTGAATTTTAATTTTTTTTAATATGGCTAAAAATTTAATACATAGGCCTAAAACAGTAATAAGGATGCAAAACTCAATTATATTGTTTTGGAAGTCTAAATCTTAGTGACAATAGAAAAATTTGAATATGTCCCATAGCCTAAATATTATTCAGTATTTTGCCCATATCTTGAGTTATAGAAGTCCAAATGACCTCAATTTTTGTTTTTGTTGGAAAGGTGAGGCAATTTCCTAGAACTTTTATAATTCAAGTCTGGTTAAATTCTGAAGTTTACAATAATATTTTGTTCAGATAAGAAGATAAAGATTATCACCAAATCAAGATGTGATTAGTCACTCAATAATTAGTTAACTGATTGATACTTAAAAATATATTTTATCAAGGTTTTATATCATCATTTTGCACTTGAAGTTTCGATAATTTCTTAACTAAAGCATGTTTTATAATAATATATGTAATAATATAAGATACCTTTAATTTATGGTAAATGTTCATTTTAAATGCAGGCCTATTACATAAATGAAAGGATTGATTGATGAATTTAATAATTGAAATTGAAAGGATAAATAGATGGTCAAACTTAGAAAAGAGATGTTAGTGCAGTCCAAACCAGAATACTATTCAGTAATTGGATCATATCTAGAGCTGTAGATCTCAGATTTAGATGTACTTTATATGGATGGAAAGGTAAGACATAGGCCTACAATTTTCATATGGAGCCTAAGATCTAAAATGGTCATTTTCAAGTTTAAATTAGAGCAACAACAAAGAAGTTTAAATTTGTCCTCCAGCCCGAGCACAGTTTAGTATTTTGGCCATATCTAGAGTTCTACAAGTTGAAATTATCTGAATTTTTTACACAAGAAACATGAGATAATTTTCTACAACTTTCATTCAAGTGGTTCTGATTTTAACATTATTAATGATATTTTAGGCAGACAAAAGAAGATAAGGATTATCACCAATTCAAGAGTTGGTCACCTACTCATCAATTAGTCATCAAATCAATAGTTCTCCATTTTAGCCTATAAAATAAGGCATTTTCCATCCATTTAGACATCTTGGTGTCCAAATCAAGATCATGTTCTTGCTTTTTCTCTTGTATTTTTTTGTATTGCTTATGTTTTGCTTTCATTAATATCAAGTTTATGCCTTTTATTTTCTTTTCTTTACTTAGTTAACTTTTATCTTATATATGTTCTTATTTTGTTTATCTATTTTTCTTTCTTTCATTATGTCTAGCTAAGTTTATTATGTTAAGGTGAAAAAGTTACACTAATGGTGTAAGAATAAGTATAATATAAACTTAATATGGACTTTAATGTTTGATAATAACATGTTTTATATTTGTTATCTTGTTCACTCTTTAATACTTTGCTTGTTAAATGACTAATCTTAATTTATGTTATATAACACTTGGTACAACAAATGCTTGGCACTTTCATAGCCCATACTATATGGTATAACCGACACCTGAGCTATGAAAAGAATTTGATTTGTTGTTAACATAAGTTATAATCATGAATACTTAATGAAATTTACAAGTATTAGCATTAATTGAATAAGATGACTAATGTAATCATGTTAACAATCTATAATCAGATTGGAACCTCCTTTGTGTATGGTTTCCAATTGAATAATAAGAGTTTATACTATACTTGTTTGACATACCATTAGTGGAACCTCTAACCTTGACATTTGTTATTATCATTGTTTAATCCTTACATTAATATTCTATTTCAAAGTTCTCATCATCTTCTTCTTCTTTTTCTTCTTTATTATTATTATTATCGTTATTATTATTATTATTATAATTGTTATTGTTATTGTTATTGTTATTGTTATTGTTATTGTTATTGTTGTTGTTGTTGTTGTTATTGTTGTTGTTGTTGTTGTTGTTGTTGTTGTTATTTATAATTTGTACAATTAACTTTTATGTGGTTCGGCCTCGATCTTGTCAAGTTATTTATTACTTCGACACTCCTGCACTTGGAAGAAGAAATCAATCTTTTCATCGTGTCATCAACAAATCAATAGCTTTCATTTTTTTCCTTAAAAAAGGCATTTACCATGCATTTAGGTACCTTTTTTTTTCATATCAAGATCATGTCCTTGCTCTTTTTCTTTATATTTTTATAATGTTTAAGTTTTGCTTTTATAAATATCTTGTTTATGTTTTTCATTTCATTTCCTTGACTTAGTTAACTTATATCTTATTTATATTCTTATCTTGTTTATTTATCTTTCTCCTCTTCATTATGTTTAGTTAAGTTTATTATGTCAAAGTGAAAAGGTTACACTAATGATATAATAATAAGTATAGTATATATTCAACATGGATCTTAATGTTTGATACTAACATGTTTTTTATTTGTTATAATGTTTACTCTTAATACTTTTCTTATTAAATGGTTAATCTAGATTTATATTGTATAACACTTGGTACAACAAATACTTGGCACTTTCATAGCCCAACCATATGGTATAACCAATACTTGTGTTATAAAAGAAACTTGATTTGTTGTTAACATAAGTTATGATCATGAATACCTGACAACATTTACAAGTATTAGCATTATTTGAATAAGATAACTAATATAATCATGTTAACCATTTATAATTCGATTGGAATTTTCTTTGTGTGTGGTTTTCACTTGAGTAATAAAAAGAGTTTATACTATACTTGTTTGAAATATCATTACTAGATCTTTTAACATTAACATTTGTTTTTATTTTTAATCTTTACATTAATCTTACATCTTAAAATCCTTCTTAATTTGTTATTGTTGTTGTTGTTATTTATAATTTATATAGTTAACCTCTTTGTGATTCGACCCCAGTCTTGTCAGGTTATTTATTACTTCGACACTTCTACACTTGGAAGAAGATATCAATCTTATAGTCATGTCACATGATGTTCAATTTCTCTAGCATATTGGAAACATTTATAAAAGTGTTCATAGATGAATTTTCAACACCTATAATTGTTTCATGGAATTGGAATTCACTCTTTGAATTGCTTTGTGATGCTAGTGATTTTGCTATAAAGGTTGTTTTAGGACAAAGAAAAGATAGAATTTTTTATGTTATTTATTATGCAAGTAAGACTTTAACATGAGCTCAACTTAACTATGCCAATACTGAAAAAAATTTATTCATGATTGTTTTTGCTTTTGATAAATTTTGGTCTTATTTGATAGGTTAAAAGGTGGTTGTCTATTTCAATCACTTGGCTTTTAAGTATTTGCATGCAAAGAAGGATGCTAAAATAAGATTATTTTAATGGGTTTTACTTTTACAAGAATTTGATTAAAGATAAAAAAATAAAAAGGGTATCATATATTATAGATCACTTATCTTCGATTAAACATAAGAGTAGGGATGCTAAGCAATAATTTCTAATAAAGAAATATTTTCATATAAGTATCTAATGGTTACACATGTTGTTCTTTAGTATGCTAACATGGTCAACTATTTGGCATCACACATTCTACCTTGTAGGATGATATACAAATAAAAGAAGAAGTTCTTATTAAACTTAAAACATTACTTCTAGGAAGGATTATTTCTATATTAACATTGTGCATACTAGATAATTAGGAAATGTGTACCTGAAGAAGAGATGGAGAGCATTCTTCTATATTTCACTCATTGAAAGTAAGTGGTCATTTTGGTGGAGCAAAAACAATGGCAAAAATTTTATAATCTGGATTTTTTTGTTATTTTATTTTTAAGAACTCTTTACTTTATTAATGTAAAGTAATCATGTGAGATGTCTTTTAATAATATTTTTGTGATTGAATTGTTTAATGTTTGGGGGATAGATTTCATAAGTCTTTTTTATCTTCATATTCTAATAAATTTATTTTGATGATTGTAGATTATGTCTCCAAGTGGATGGAAGATATTGCCTTGTTGACTAGTGATGTTAAGGTTGTGATGAAGTTTCTTTGAAGAAACATCTTTTTCTTGATATGGCACTCCAATGGTAATAATTAGTGATGATGGGAAGCATTTTTGCAACCATCAATTTGAAGCTTTACTTATTAAGAATATAGTTAATATCATGAGGCAATACTATAGCATCCTCAAATAAGTGGCCAAGTGAAGATGTCCAATAAAAAGTTAAAATGCATACTAAAAAAAATCATTAATGTCTCATAAGAGGATTGAGCACAAAGATTAGCAAATGCATTATAATCTTTTAGAACATCATTTTAAACTCCAATTGAAATGTCACCTAATCTATTAGTTTATGAAAAAACATATCATTTACTCGTAGAGCTAGAACATAGAGTTTATTGGGCAATGAAAACACTTATTTTTTAATTAAAGTTTACATATGAGAAAAGGATATTGCAAATCAATGAAATGAATAGGTTTTGTAATAATGCTTATATAAATGCTCAAATTTACAGGGATAAAACCAAAATATGGCATGATAAGAATATTTCAAGGAGTAAAAGGTTTTACTATTCATTAGAAGACTTTGAATTTTTCCAAGAAAATTACGATCAAGGTGGTTGGACCATTTGTTGTGAGTTGTATTTTTTCATATAGAGTTGTAGAAGTTCATCATGAAATAAAGGGACATCCAAGGTCAATAAATAGAGGTTAAAGCTTTACTTGGATGGATAATTTAGCATGCAAAACAGTATTCCATCAATGTCGACAATTCTAAATAATAATTTGGAGATTATTTAGCTATAGACTTTAAACAAAGAACTTTTTGGGATGTAGCCTAAGTTTTTATTATTATTATTATCTAAACTTTTAATTTTAATTTTTATTTTATCTTTTTGTAGGTTGCAAGACTCTCTAATGAGTTATATGATTGCACTTTCAAATACAACATTGAATTGGAAAGTAGAGAGGATTTCTTCTTTTTTTACAATTTAGTTTCATTTCTCTCATTTCTCATTAAAGACAATGTTTTAATTAAGTTAGGGGGAAAAGAGTCAGTTCATTTAAATAATAATAATAATAATAATAAGTGGTTTGATGAATAAGAAGAAAAATCCTATGATAAGAATATGGATGAAATTGATTATAATTTTTAGGAAAAAATTGTTATTCCTTGAGTTTATTTGTTAATCCTTGACTTGATTTTGCTTAATTTGATATTTTTCATATTCAATGAATGCTTATCATGATCATTAATTGTTTTGCAAACCTAGATAAATTTTATATGAATAACATAATGTTATATGATCTCAACAAATTCTAAAACTTATTTAATAATACTTGAGGTGAAGTCCTAAATAAAGTATCACTTAAGAAGTGATTTAGACATTCTTTGAATTGATTGAGTCTTTCAAGCTAACCTATTTATTATTTGTATCTCTAGTTATCTCTTTGAGCTTTGTTAAATTGTACTTCAACCAATATTTTTTTTAATGAAAAATTATATTCCCTACCATATTTTAGTTTAAACACTAATATTCTTACTTTTCAAGAGAGTGAAATTTACGCAAACTCATTCTTAGAAGAATATGCAAAGTGTGAGAGAGAGAAAGTTTATAAGTAAATTTTATCACATTCTACTTTATCTAAGTTATAAGTTTGGGGGTGTGAAGAGTCAACAAGGTGTTGGGAAGTTATTTTAATTTTAATTTTAATTTTATATCAAAAAAAGATTAAAAAAAAGATGTTGTGATTAATGGTTGATATTATATAATGTATATTTTTTAAAAGAGAAAGAAAGGGTTTGGAGTAGGAAAAAATGTAACAAAGGATAACAAGACTGATCATGAAAGAATTCTTTCTCTTTACTAATGTTAGAGATTTGTGTTTTGTTTGAGATTGGATATTTATAAGCATAATAAAGAGAGATGTTTCTTAAGATTTAAGGGATTGAGAAGTAGTGTATATGTTACAAGTGAGTATACTCTATTTGTGTTATAATTTTAATTCTCTTGTTTTGTTTGAATCCTATACTTTTTTTTTAGTCCTCACATTATCTTTACATTATAAGCCTAATAAAAACCTATTGATCCTTAGTAATATTTTGTTCTATATTAGAAAGTGATTCGAAAAGCAAGCCTATAAAGTTTGAAATATTAATATCATAACTAAAGATCCATTTCATATTTACTTGTTTGCATAAAAATCATTTGAGAGATAATAATGAAGTAAGAATGATAGGTATGCATGAATAAGAGAAATGAATAAGGTGGAATTGAATGATTCATTTGGATTATAAACTTTAGACAATCTTTAAGGCTATAAATTTTATGAATTAAACCAATTCTTGTAATTTTTTTCTTGTTGAAGGACAAAAAATAAGTTTAAGGGCATTTTATTTACTTGATTTTTATATGATTTTTACCTAATCTTACTTTTAATTTTGTGCCAGTTTATCTTTAATATTTCTATTTTATATAATTTTTATTTATGTATTTTTATCTATACGTAGGGATAAATAAATTCATTGAAGCCCATTTAAAAGCTAGTTAAATGAGAAAATTCACCACTTCAAGGTTTTTTGGGAAAGAAGAGGAGGAAAGTGACCTATTGTAAGAATAGAAAATTTTCATACTAGAAATTTCAAGAACATATCTTGGTAACTTAGGCATAACTTTATCTATAAATGTCCAAATTATATGATCGTGGTATGAAAATAAATATTAGAGGAAGATCTACAACTTTTATGTTTATGACTTTCTTAAAATAAGTCATTCTAATAGTGAAAATAAAGATTAAAGTTAAGAATTAGTATATATCAATTTTGAAAGGAAAATAAAGAAACAAATAAAAGTAGATTTTGAACCAAATAAATTAGAGCAGATTAAGGAAATAAACCATGACCAAAGCTGATAAATAAAGAAAGCTTGCTATCATCAAAATGAGATAAGGAGAGGAAAAGAGAGATATAAGAAATCAAACGATGTGGTGGAGTGCTTCAACTAATTCCATACAAAATAGTTTTTTTTTTCTTGATTTTTGTTGATGTATTCTAATAAAAATATAATTTATTTTAGATTCATTATAAACTAAAGTTGTTTATACAGGGATGTAATCTAGTTTTGATTACATAATTTAAATTCAAAGTTATTTTATTTTCAATTTCTTTCATGTTAAGTGTTTATCCTTGATTGTATTGCTTACAATTCTTAGACCGACCAATTATTTTTTTATCTTTTAAATTATAATGAGACTGAAAAATAATTAATGATTAAAAATTTTTAAGATTAAACATCATTAGTTGAGCAAAAAATAGAAATATTTTACCATAATAAGTAAGATTATAGAAAAATTCAATGAACTTAATAAATCTTAAATAATTTAATTTACTTGGAGATATGTTGAATTATTAGGTGAAGGTAGTTTTAACGTTTTTCAAGAGAGGACATTGAATAATTAAGGGATCTTTCAATCATCAACACAAGGTGATGATTGTGTAGGCCTAACTAGGTGATATCAAAAGCTCTAAATTTAAAATTTTAAAGGTATTTAGATTGTGTGATGGAAAAAAACTAATTTTAGTGTAACTTGAAATCATTATTTCTAAACAAAGTTTCATATTATTTTTAACAAAATCAGATAACATCATGATTTTAAGAACAATATTCTTTGGTGTGATAGAGTTTCAATATATTTCTAAGAAAATATTAGTTATCAAGAATCAAATTTAATATATTGTAAAAGGTAGGTATTTGTTCTTTTCGCTTTTTTTGGGATAAATATATTTTAAGAACATGGATTAGGAAATTAAATGATATAGAAGTCATTAATTAGATTAGAAAAAAATAACAAATAAATAAATAAACTAATGTGTTCAAATGGATAGAATTGAAGCTGAGAAATTCAAAAAATAAGTTTATAAAAAAAAATAGATACTAAATATGCATTCTCCTTTTCCAATACGATATCAAATTTCTCAGAACTCCGACACATACCACAATGAAATGTAGACAGCTGCCGCTGAATTAACCACCGAAGCTGGTGTAGAAATAAAACCTTTGTAATAGGAGCGGCAGTGTCCTGATTGCATCTATTTTTGGGTTGTTTTAAGATAAAAGAACCTGCAAAAAGAGAGGAGAGGGTTAATTTCTACACTTCCAGTCATGCTTGTGCCCTGAACATGTAGATCCTCCATGCACAGTTTACAAAGGAGAAATAATGCTCTAAACAAGAACCACATGCATCAAAACCCACTTCAAATGCTACTCTCTCCAAACCACTTGAAATTCGAAAGCAAGTTTAGTCTAAATAAGAAACCATCTTGTCAACAGGGTGATGCCAGATTTTCTTGAATTAACACACCTGTAATCAGCACAAATAGATAGCATTCAAAGGCCCTCCTCCTCCAGAAGGGGACTAGGACCAGTCAAGCTTATGATGCCTTTTATTGATCAATCAGGCTTTGTGGTGATACAGAGAAACCATAGCCTATTCTGGCAGAAGTATAGTTGACTTACAAGAATTAGAGAGAGAGAGGCACCAACCTGGACATCTGAAGCCCAGAGTGCTGTCCTTGTAAGATTCTTCTACCAAAGTGTAGATCTAGCTTGGCAATGGCTTTCTCAAATGCCTGCACAGATACATAACAAGGAAAACTGAAAGGATCTTATACCATATACTCGTGAATCCTATGGCTATATAACCTTGAGCAACTCTGGTTGGCATATAAAAAAAAGTAAGAGGACCTTGGTCATTTCTAAAAGACAACGGAAACCAAACATTGAGACCGGCATTGATGGTGAAGAAATGCTAGGAATACTTCAGTAACTAATTTGAGTTTCAGTTAGGCATTGTGTTTGTGTACACGAGCAAGGACAAATAGTGCAGCAAACCACATCATTAAGCCTGGGCAATTTAAAAATACTTCGAAAGGTTTACTAGTCTTAAACCTTTTAAGTTTATCCATGCATCAACGAACACTCTGATATAGTCTACTAGATTTTGAGGAGCATTTGCACATTCAGAACCTCTAGTTCAGTTTTTTATGCACGATAACAAATACTGAGATGAGAAACAAACATCATGAAGACATTCCTTACAATAACTTATTCTACCATCAACTATATCTTGATTTGGCTTTAAGGGACAGCCATTCAATAGCTAAATCTGTTAGATCAACATATAAACAACCAGTGACGGATAATAGATTTGCCTTGGTCAAGTAAACTGAAGGATGAATTTATTTGGATGTGAAAGAGGGCACCTAGCATTGAATTCCAGGCACGGATAAATCTGCAAAGAAAATTCAAGCCAGACCTCTGACAGTAGCAACATTCCCTGCAAATATCAAGGTCATCCATTCTAAAAGGGCCAATGGGAAGAAACAAAATTCAACGATTATTAATTAGGGTCATTTCTTGGTCTAATGGTAAAAGCGTTGAACTGTCAGGTTTCAGCACAATTTCCATATCTCTATAAACAGAGAAAATCTGCCAACATGAATTCTAATAAAAGAACAAAGCAAAGATGGGTGAGGAAAACTCTTACCATGAACTGCCCTTATAGATTACGTTTAACAGGAACCTGTAAATGAATCAAAAGGCAAATATATCAAAGAGAAGACAAAATTTTTTAGTGCCTTTGGATCTTTTCTTGAGACTTGTCAGGTACTAACTCTCAAAGAAGTTACTGCATCTAATAAAGTCAGTATTATCATAACTTTGACAGTAACAACATCTATTAAGAATCAGAAACTAAGGAGACAAGAAGAGATCTCTGAGAATGTCTGCAAGATATAAATTACTGAGCAAAAAGCTGATTTTATTAGAAATATAAAATTATGTACAGGAGGCATTGTTCTCTGATTTGTAAAAGCTACAGCCAGGATACAGTGTTTGCTAACATGTAAATGATAGGACAAACTAGCTTGTACCTTGAACAAAAGATCTTTATGGTGAAGGTACTAACTTCATACAGGAACAAAATCCAAAGCATCCAAAAGGTTCACTTGAAAATCTTGTGAAGTCTACAAAAGAATCTATATAACCTAATTGTGGACCGGTGGCCGAATGACCATCCATATAACTGGTCATTTTTTGACAACAGTGATTATGTGTTGTTTGTCAATAGTATAATGAACAAGACTATACAGAGAAAGACTTCAAACCATCATATTTAGATCTGAAAGGTCATCCATTGGAATTTCAAGGCCCATGAAATCAATGTCACCATGCTCTTGTAATCCATCATCATCAATGTTCAGCCATGAACCCAGATCCTGCCCTTGGCTGTCATCTAATACATCTATTCCTGGCAGCTGTAGGTTGGACAAATCAATAGCATCATCCAACACATCCAAGCCAAACCTATCCTTTTCCTTTGCTTTGCTATTACTGTTGTTTTCACTTGACTTTGCCTCAGAAGGCAAAGTTGTTTTAGTTTGCTCCGATATCTTGCCAACAAGGCCATTCACAGAAACAGACAGTTGAGTTGTTTTTTGCTTGGGCTTCGTTTTAGTTTTCCGCTCCCCCTTTTGATTAGATAATGTTGGTCGACCGATTTTATTAGTTCCGTTTCTAGATAAAACCTCTCTATTGTGCCCCTTTCCTTCCCTGTCTCTCTCGCTCCTCTTCCCTTTTGTACTGCTCGATAGAGAACCTCCTATTCCTGATGGAGCACTAGATGGGCTACCAACAGCACCACCAACAACATCATCAGGCAACAACTCCCTCTTCTTCATCCTGTTTGACCACGTATCTTCCTTAACAGTAATTTGTTCTGATAAGCGATTAACAGGAGGAAGCAGATCAGAAGGATTTGAGATGTGGCTATCCCCATTCTGACCCAAATGTAAAGTTCGAGGACTTGGCTGTGAACCCATGGAAACTGCACAAAACAAAAATAACAGTCCAAAATTGTTCCATATGACTGGAAAACACAAATACAAAGGGTAAAACAACACATCACAGCAACAAGGGCCCATAAAAAAGAGATTTAAAGAAAACACATCCACACATGAATGAATTCCAGAAGCAAATTCTGAGACATCAGAAAAAATACCTGAAACTCTGGCTTCCAAAGAGCGGGTTGAGGTATTGCCATACAACTTTGCAGATTCACCATCAGTAGGAGTATCCACTGATTGTCCACCATTTAGGAGGGCAGTCCCAGAAAGGAACATGTCCCTAAATGAGGGCTCGCTGAAGCAGCTGTTTCCTGTAACTTCAAATTTATGACATCGCTCTAAAGTTCGTTTAACAAATGCTAAAGCAGCTTGCTTGGCCATTTTGCTACTGGAACTCTTCCCACCAGTGGCATTAGGACCCCAACAAGTCTATTAAATAATGCTGTGTTAGCTAACCATCAAATATATATCCAGAAGTTTTTAAACAATAACCTACCAGCCACCAGCATGATAGACAGTAAATGAAACAAGCTTCAAAAGGGGGAAAAAATGGGTTGCTGTTTCTCAAGCAACTACTAAACAACAGTTAAGAATAGTCTACAAAGTAACAAAATGACTCGACTCCAAGATGAAAATTGCATGTAATGTGCAGAGGGAGTGGGGGTGCTGAAGTAGTTAACTAGCAAACCAGAAAAATACAAGTTTTTAATCAAGGATTTTATAATTAAAATCGTGTCCTGAAAACTACATATTTCAATTGTTTTTCTTCTGTTCATGTACCCTGATAACACCATTAGTGACATTGACACCATTCACACCTTCAGACTTCAGAGCAATGCTGACTTGCTGCATTTCTCCAAATTATATCCTCCTACTTGGGTCATAAGAAAAGTTGGCAAAAGGCCATTCATTTCATGCTTTGGGCAGACCTACATTGCCTCTCTATTAAACAACCTTTCACTGGGTTTCATCAAATCTTCCTGGAACAGGCATACCATATCAAGACAATCTGGACATGTGTTTCTCTAATTATATCCTCCTACTTGGACCATGAGACAATTTGGTGAAAAGAACTCATTCCATGCTTCGAGCATTCCCATATCATCTCTACTGAACAGCCAGTCACTGGATTTGGTCAAACATTTTGCTACAGGCATGCTCATGCTATATGACAAGAACTTGACTGATGCAGGAGGTTGATTTCCCTTCCCACACTACATCGTTGACACTATTGTAGATTACTCTTATTTACAATGACAGCATGAGAATGAAGAGGTGTGGCATTTAAGGCAATTATCATGCCCTGTGAATCAAGAAAAAGTAGTTTCTGAAAAAGTAACATGATTAGATTATGTTCGTTGCATTCAGAATTCCAGAAACTTTTTGACGATTCACAAGGATTTTA
Organism: Populus ilicifolia; assembly: GCA_015708895.1. Classification (NCBI taxonomy): domain Eukaryota; kingdom Viridiplantae; phylum Streptophyta; class Magnoliopsida; order Malpighiales; family Salicaceae; genus Populus; species Populus ilicifolia. Next base: position 851,421 of record SRLM01000176.1, on the reverse strand, counting down.
CCTTAGAACCAAATGGGTTTCTATTTAATGAACCTCGGTACTAAATTTATTTTTGCTTAGGAAATTTTGCAGGATTTTCATCTGAAAGCCATTTTCTACCCCTTCAATGGATTGTTGTTTCTTCACAACAAAAAAAAAAAAAAAATTAACCCATCCAGTTTGGTGGGCGATGAAAAGTGAAAAGAATCCATATCCATGAAATTCAATTCTTCCTTGCACTACATCGATGTGGATGTTGATCAAAGGGACCAACCCATTTTTTGGGGCAGTAAAGACCATTGACCAAAACAGAGGCCAGCATCATGAAGAAAGGAAAAAAAAAGGTAGATTTTTGGCCAAGGACCAAGACCACAGATGTATGGACCTTGTTATTTATGAGTAGCGATCACTCACAACACTTGGTAATTATAGATTTATAAGCTAACCAACTAAATAATAATACTTCGTGAGTTTGTGAGAATAAGCTGCTGCAAATCCTAAAAGGGTGACAATTACTTGCAGCAAATTTCTAAATAAGCTACCCAAAAATCACACATAAATAATGCAATATCAGTCACCAGAAAATACAAAGTATGCCTCTCATTTACTCTATCTATCACTTCTATCAATTCATAACAGCCCATTCTAGCCCATTTTCACCAAAGCATGTTTGCAGTACAACCCTGAACAAGTTGCCAAATGTATTGTTCCTAGTTTAAGAGGCCAGTTTAGATATATTGGGCATCATAGCCCTTTGGTCCCCAGTCTCATTATACCGATATATTCATACCCAAACATGAAAAGAAATGTGAATGTATGAAATATAGGAAAAGAGAATGAAGTGTGAAAATTACCATGTACTTTTCATAAGCCATTGTGATGAGTTTGTCATGAGCACGTTGTTCAAATTCCCTATACAGTCATGCAGTATCATGAATACATTATGAGAGTTCAAGTGAAAAGGCAAAAACACACTTGGATTTATAGCAAGAATAAATTCTTTACTTTTCTTGGAGTTCTTTCATTTCTGTGGCATGTTTTAACAGCTTGTCTAATAAACCTTTCTTCCTTGAAACCTATCATTATAACAAACAAAACCATGAGATGACCTCCTTTAAAGAATGAATTCATTGCAGGATGGAAAGTTAAACAGTATGTTTCAATGCAAGTGATAGATTCATATTTCAACTTCCTACGAAAAATGAAGAGTTAAAAAATTCACCATTCTGTAGAATATTGAAAAATAATCATATGACATCAAAAAGACATGAACAAGTGGAAAACAAAAAAGAAACATAAGTCTTGCTTGACTTAATCTAAGAGATGTACATAATATAAATAAATATACAGAGTGAGAGGGAAAGAGAATTAAAGGATAATTGATAGAAGTCATTTGCTATTAAGGCTTTTACAGTAAAATCAGAAGTACCTGCCCATGTTGATTCTCCTCTAATTTGCTAATGTGCCTACAGATTCCTTCATCATCAATCGGCATGTCAGGCTGTTTAAGGAAGATTACGTAATAAATGGCATACATTAACAGATCTTAGTGCTGTTGCAATAACATTACATATGACATGCAAAGGCAATACCAGAAACCACTCAGCCAAATCCCCCCATGCTCCCACATCCCCACAACTAAGAAAAAAGAAACTTTAAAAAGGGGGCAGAAAGAAGAGAGGGAAAAGGAAAATAAGCTCCAAAAAAACATTTCATTTAAATCCTCACTAAAGAATCAAACATCTGAAGCCATTATGCTGCTAAAATTAGAAGATATAAAAAATTACCCAGCCTCGTGGTCCAAAGACAAATCAAATGCAGGAAAAGAATGATGAAACAATGAAAAGAATAACGTTAATGTGGAAATAAACTTACCATTGATTCAGGAAAAATTCCCAGACTAAGAACCTCCAAACGAAGTTTTTCTTCTATCTTCATATTATCATATTGAAATTTGGAACAGGCCATCCCTGGTACCAATGCATGGACTGAAAGGGCACCATTTATGGTATTTCTGAAGTTTGAGTCAATACCCATGTTTGGGATGCCTGAAATATCATTATCTGTCTCATAGTGATCTGGCTTCCCACTCATCTTGCAACCACTAAATGCATCATGTCCAGAAAACTGAAAATTATCTAGGTGATTCACACAATTTGATTCCAACTCCTCATGTAGCTCGAAATCAGTTCCATATGCATCAAATTCCAGGTCTGCATTTCCAAGGGTACAATCTTCCTCTGAGGTCAAGGCTGCCAAGAGTAGCTGAGAAAGGGGAATTTCTCTATCTACAGGCATTAACTGATCTGGAAGAAGTTCTGAAGTCCTAGTTTCAGCAGCAAGCTCAAGCTCAACCTCCCTATCATGTTCAAATAACCCATACCCATTAGGGACAGTACTGTAGTTGTTTGCATCAGAATGGACTGGTGTTGCTGACGGTGCAGTAAACACAATACTTCCCTGAAAAATGAATCATATGGTTAAGGAAATTAATATAACTCGCAGTTTTGACAAGATTTTATTTGACAAAAAGAGGCAATCACTGGCACAAAATAACATAGGGTAATATACTTCACCATGATATTCAATAATCAATGATTATAACTTTGACCATTAGAAAGGCATTAGTGCTGCTTGTAACATTCTATATTGAGTACGGATGCTCCACAGAGATATTACAGATAGGTAGAGCCCTAAAAGAACTAGCACATACATGTATATGAATATGTTTGGTGAATATAAAAGAGAAGGAAAACTAGTTTTTCTAGAAAGAAATATTATAATCCATTATGTAGATAAAAGTATCAATTTATCAAATATACATGTGAACATTGTCTAGTGTGCAAAATAAATTAGATTCTAGCAAATTTAACAGATTGAAAGCGTCAATACACTACTGCACAACATCCATTCCATGTTCAAAATCAAGAAACACAAATATGAGTTCATTACTATTTTAATATCACTCAATCTTCCAAATTGTTGGTTAGGAGATGCAAACAAATTTATTTACTCCTCGTCTCAATCTAGATAAATGAAACCTTCATGAAAGAATAGAGAAGTTTACTAAAAAGAGATTCCAAGACTCAAGACTCCATACATGGTACTGTGCAGGTGGAGAAGTATTTGTGAATGGCTGATAATGGTTCAATTTCAAAGATATAAACCATTTGTTATTGGTTAGCAACAAGAGCTTCTATCAATATGCGTAATTTTATCAATGGGCTTGTTATCTCCCTTAATGAAGAATTCTTCTTTCTCTACCTAGATGCTGCTGCTGCTGCTGAACTAAATGAATGAATCTTGCTGAAAACAAGAATATAATTCCATCTAATAGGAAAACATTAAAATGATGGAAAATACAAAGAAAGAACGAAGTCCTCTACCATTTGCAACAATAGTCTAAACATTTTTGCAACAAATATCCATCAGTAATACTGCTGGATATGGACACAACCACTGAAATTTGATAAATATAGAAGTCTATCAACAATTTTGGACACAAAAACACAATTAAATTAAATGAAGGTCAAACAGGACTCACTTAGCTGTATGATTAAGCTTTCACAATAAGATAATTACTATTAATACATTGAATGATCATGGCTAAGTTTATAAAATGCTGCTAAGCAAAGATGGAACAATTTTAATGCATCCTACATAAACTAAATTGAAAAACAAAAGGCTTTACCTGTTGTTTCAAGTGAGCAATGTCTACATCAGATATAAAACCAAAGAATGGCTCCATTTGCCTCCAAAATGAGCTCAAATGGGCTAGGTCTGCAGTGACAATCAAATCAATTAACCAACAAAGACAGAATTCAAGCAATAAAAGGAACAAAAATTTTCAGTGACAAGCACCAGGATTAATAACAGCACTTGCAGCAGCCAATAGCTCTTCATGCCCATCATCTGAACCAACTAAAAAAACCAAAATCAAACGTAAATGGATGGAAAAGAAGAGAGATGGAAAGAAAACATTTGTGGTATCAGAAAATTATCTGAGGGACTCTGAAGTAAAGTACCGAGAAAATCTGCTGTTGCATTGACTGTTGTATTCTTTTGGCGTGTGTAAGCCTTACGATCAGAGAGTTTTCTGGTTGGAGGACGGCCTGTCTTGCTGCACAAAAATATTTCTTGAAAATATTAGTTTCCAATCTGACATGCAGCAATGCTAGATGAAATGAAGACATTTGATGGATAACTAGAAAATTTGATGCAGAATGTTGACCTTTCATTTTTATCAAAACCAAGTCTGGCACTTCTAAGCTGTTTTGCTGTTCCAACATTGCCCAGTTTCTCAACTGCTGTTGGCACAAGAGACCTTGTTGAAGTAAAACCCCTCCCAGTCCTCCCTTGCCTGCGAACACCATCTCCAATATCTTCACCTGAAACCAGCTTGTTCTTTCTTGATGGAAGGCCCAAAGGTGATATCTTTTGAACATTATGCCCAGCTCTCTCATCTATCTCATCACACTTTCTGCTCTTATCTTTAGATTTAACCTCTGTAGCCCCTGATTCTTCACTTTCTGATAAAACAGCTGATGATAAAGTGTCACCTTTTAATGTAACTTGCTGAGGAGAATTGCCACTCAAGCGCCTGGCAAATCCCACCCCAATTTCATTACCTGAAACATCAGATACACTATCCAAAGTGGGACTTTCATCATTGTTAACAATGGGAACCAAATTTGTTCTTCTTCGAGAGATCTTCTGTGGCCTCTGACCAGCCCAGTGAGCAACAGGTGGAGACGAAGACCGAGCAGATGCTGTGCGTTTGCGGTTGTTAGCTCCAACAGCGGGTGGCTTGTTTGTACAATGAGAGATCTCCCAATCATTGGGAGCAGTTGCTCTATGGACAACAGGGGACAACTTGGGCATAATGCCTGAACCTGATCGGGGAGCCCGAATGGATGGATTCATTTTTGCACTGGAAGTGGGACTAGCAGAATTAAAATCATCCCGAACACTTGCCCTGAGCATTGTAGAGAAACAAAGGATAGTGAATCCATGCACAGCCTGATCAAACATATTAATAGTGCAAAAGAAAGTTTCCTATAAAATAATCGAGGAAAAATCAATTCAAAGAACAAGAGATTTTCCATTTATCCAAAGAGAAAATGCCAATATAATAAGGAAAGAAACAGAGCTAAATGAATGGAATATGAGTAACAACAAAGGTAATGGAGTACAACAAACAACAACAGTTATGGAATATAAATAACAACAAAGGTATCTGAATGAATGTGTTAAGGATGCAGTGCATACTTAGTACCAGCTCTGATATTCACCCTTTCCTTATCTGAACCAAGAGGGCGTTCTCTCCTATCATTTAGAAGAGAACTGTTCTCCAGGTCAGTCCTAGGGGTCATCGATCGCACGCTCAAGCCTGTTGGTTGTGAGATACCATCTATTTTTCCAATTCCAACAGCACCATTAGAAACTCCAGGCCTATAGAGAAATACACGTTAATCTTGCCTCACAAACTGGAGATTGCAGGATGTAAAGCAATTACCAAAAATATATAACCGAACAAATCTTCCTCTGATGTTAAATTAAGCTGGGAAAAAAAAACAGAGAAAGGATTCTAAGAATAATTTAGAATAACTGAATTTACTTTTGATTATTGTTTCAGTGAAAGCCATTTTGACCATCATGTGAGGCCACAATCTGGACCAAAATCCTTTCACCATTCCCAGAACTAGTGATGGGTTTTGATCTTAGCAAAGAGTTGCAAGAATTTCACAAATCTTTACAGCTAGTCAAGCACATCATATACTAACCACATAATCATTATAGCAATCCTCAATGACTACTACTTCCACAACTGAAACAAAAGGAAAATTGTATTATTGCAAAAAAAAAATCTTGATATGAAATTTGAGATAACCAGTATATTACATCTCTATAAAATGTGTTTTTTATCTCCTTCATAAATAGGCATTCAAGGCTGTAACCGTGCATCTCAGGAAGGCACATGTAACCAAATGTGCTTTGAATTTTATTACTGTAAACTGAGTTGTTTTTCTTCACTAATTCCTTGAAGCTAGCCCATATAAGAAAAATACAGCACAGGAAAACATCATATTTAGGAGAGATAATCACAGAAATTAAAAGAAACAACTACATTTTACCATAACAGTGTGTCATTTTTCTCCCCCTTTTTTTAATTAACACACTCTTGGCCCACAACAAGTAGTGTAAATGCATAAAATTGAAGCTGGCTCCCTCAAAAATTCTAGACCATAGACTCAACCATAAATGGAAAGAGGATGATAATGAAAAGGAAAGAAACAACAGTGGCATAAAATAAAGATAGCATTATAATATCATGTGACAAACAATAGAAAACAAGGCTCAAAAACAACAATTAGGAGATAACAGAGGTAGCGTAAGGAACTCAACAATTATGAAAAAATGATAACTAAACGAAATGGTAAAACATAGTGGGGTACATTCACAGGTGCTATTGTAGTCATCACATGCAGGTAGAGAAATAGATCACTTTCAAAAGGTGTAGTCATCGCATGCAGGTAGAGAAACAGATCACTTTCAGAAGGCATACCTGAACCCATGGGAGTCAATACTCAACCTTGAACGAGCATCAGTACCAGGTCTTTGCAGCGCTCCCTGTTTTGATTCCCGATAACCATCTGAGGTTTTAGCTGACACCATGTTTGAAGCAACATCTGGCTTTATCCCAGAACGCTTCTTCTTCATTTTTGTCTTTTCCCAACCATCAACACCAATTGATAAACTTCGATCCTCACCTTGAACAGCACCACTATTTGCAAGCCTTAGCATTTCCCTGTCTCTGTCAACAGTACCAGATGGCCTGACCAGAGCATTACCCTGCACATCCATCTTTATAAGTCAGAGCTTATGAGGTGATCTATCTTAAGGAAAATTAGACAAGGGAAAGTTCATGACATTTGGAAAACCTGGAAGGCACCACTAGCATTACAAATAGGCATTGTAAATCAAGGCGCCACAAAAAATAAAAGAAGGAAGTCTTATACTTTAGTTGTAAATAACAGGTGGTATTTAAACAACATAGTACCATCCCATCCTACTTCAAAAGAGAAGAAGAAGAAGGGGGTCGAATCCAGTGAGATTCTGGAAGGAAAAGGAAAAAAATAAAAAGGCAAATTAGCTAAAACAGGCAGGCTTCCATGTAATATTGTGGGAGATATCAAAACAGGGTCAAATGTATTACTACTAATTTACAAATGCAAGCCAGAATAGGTGATGATGTCTAATCAATAACCAACATGACAAATCATACTGAACTTTACAAGTTAATTAAATAAAACAATCATGAACGGATAATAAATGGAAGTTGCCTACCCGCACATCCACCAAAGAAGTTCGTGTGCGCTTGTTTGGAACAATATTTTTGGTCCGTTCTTCTGACTTTTGCTGTTCAGGTTCAAAACCACTGGTGGCAGAATGATTTTGAATTCCCATTTTACCCAGGCTTGGAACAAGGACCGACCGATCACTTGATACTGAAGCATTAGGCCTATCATTAGAATAACCTTCTAATCGAGACCTCTTCTTTGACGGTATGGTTGGGAAGAGCTTGTTGAATGCAGACAAGGCTTCAGTGAAAATCTTCACACGTTCCCTATTTATTTAATAGAACTTAATTAAACTTGTGAAAGGTACTCTTTAAAATGCAAAGTATTCAAAGAACTACCTGCCCTTGATAGAGCTTCCACGCAGAACATCTCTTACTCGCTTGATTTCTTCAGGTGAGGGAGACAATACCACCTTGCCTTTCGAAGAACCAGAAGAGTCATCTGCTGAAATTCCAAGAGCAGCATTCATGTGTCGCTTAAAGTCCCCTTGACGACTAGATTTATGGTCTGCAGCCACCACCTTTAGATCAAAACGCATGCATTGGAAGAAGTTCACCACGTCTCCCTGAGCTACCACAGCACTACTTCGAGCCATGTTCGGGACAGAAGATAGGATTGGATTCTCCACACTCTCACGAAAGCTACTCGATCTGTCCATCTGAGCAGCTAAGTGGGATCCACGATGGCCACTAGAGTATATCGGCCTATCCGGGCTATCAGAAGACATATCAAACTTACTAGACGTTGCCATTGCATCAGATTCCTAGCAAACTCTGTGATATAAACCCAATAGATACAATAATGCATGAAAAAGTAGTAGTATTGTAGCACATAGAGGCAAATTGGAGTTCAAACGACAATAAAGGATGATACGCCTGCAAAGGACACAAATCAAAGGATAAGAACTGAAATCCAAGTTCACTTATAATATGATTTACAATGACAACTTGAACTAAAAGTCCCAACATAATCAGTGACAGTTTTAAATTGCAGAATATTAGGAGAACAAAACCAAGCTGAGATAATTAAGAGTATTGCACCAAGCTGAGATTCATAATTCCACTCAATTACAAGTTCATATTTTTTCCAAGGTTTACAGGCATCAGCATTATGAGATTGTTACTTCTTAAAGACCATTTTTTTGAAAGGAAAAGTCCGACATAAAAGCATTAATACCATCGAAAAAATTGTGAATGATGTTATATAAGTGATTTACTTGCCATATAAATGATTCATAAAATCATTGCATTAATACTTATTAGTGTTTTTTAGTATAATTTTTCTTTTTGTGTAATCTTAATCTTTCTAATTGCAGAAAAACAATGATAAAATTAGAAATTTGGGCTGATGGCTTAATTTTTCCTTAGGGTTAGTCTCCCATTTATCCATACATCCCTCTAATTAAGTCAAATTATTCATCGATGTAATTATATGGATTCCAATAGTCTTTCTGGCAAACTTTTTCCACCAAAACTAACAGATTTCAGACACGAAACTTGAATACAATCTCTAATTAAATTTTAATGATAAAATTACAATGGCTAATATAATTTGCACTTCTAATAGGATCAACAAAAAAATCAAACTAAAAGAAATGGGAAGAGAGAGAGAGAGAGACTGGTAGGCAGCCTTGATCTTGAAGATTGCAGCCTCAATAAATTACACTTATTTCTCCAACAGTTCACCATCACGACACCATCAATTTAAGTGTAAATCAGTCAGACAAATAACACTGAGAAACTGTACCAGGTTTAGACTATACCAGACCACAAGTAAAAGGGGCATGAGAGACAGGTTTTGAAGGAGTAATAAACCAAAACTGGCAGGAATTTAATTCGGATTCCAACTTGATAGTAATAGTAATATTTGGTATAAAACTGCAATAATAAAAGTACTAATTCTACTTCTAATAGACATAATAATAAATCCTCAAACTCATGGCATTATCATCATCATCATCATCATCAAGAATAAAATACTCCAGCTAACAACATAACTTGAGAGAGTGAAAATTAAAACCATATTGCATACCTCCAAATCCTTAATGGAATCACTCGAAGCAGCTGTGCTTTACAATAAGACAATCATCAGCACAATTTTTTAACAAAAGACCATGTTCCATCTCATGATAAAATAAAACCACCCTTTCCCTCAGATCTCCTCCTTGTCTTATATGATCAGTAGACTCCACCGGATGAATTTTACCCAAGTTACTGCAATTGCAAATACAAATCCAGTTGACCGGATCTATCGACCGACACCGATGAGGAAGAATCACGACCAAATATTATTGAACTGTTTGTCAACTCTGAGGTCGTCCCTGTTGCTTTGCTCACTCTTCAGCAAACAGTACTAGCTATAAATGATACACTCTTTAGCTCACTCTTCTATTTGATCGGAGATGTTAGAAATTTCAGGAAATCGGAGTAGAAGTAGTAGGATTTTAGGGTTAGGGTTAGGGTTAGGAGATGAATTCGGTCTAGAAGGAGGGTTGATTTCTTAATTTCTTCCGAGTTATTGTTTTCTTTATTTAAAAGTTTCATTTATCAAAAATTGAATGATTTTCTGTCATGTGATGAGCACATGATTGGATTAGCTACAGACAGCGTTCGTAAGCTAAGGGTAATTCCATTTTTGACATTCACTGAGAAAGTGTTTTTATTATAGGGATTGAACTGTGTGCCTCGACGGAGACAAAACTTTGACACAACAATTTTACGGGATAATCTAATGGTATTTTTTTATTGTAATTTTAAATATATATATATATATAGTTTTTTTTCTGAAAACATTTTGTGATTTTGAAAAGGTAAATTTAAACATAAGTTAAGCGTTAGTTTTTTTATTTTTTTTTTAAATAAACACAATTAATTAGCATTACTTTTTATTTGATTATTAAAGATAATTTTTTATTTTTTTTACATCATACAAACCTAAAAAGATAATTTTTTTTATTTTTTTACATCATACAAACCTAAATCTTTTAAAATATAAGTGAAATACACGTATCATAAATTCTTATTATATAAGATGATATAATTTTCTATATCAATCTTCTTTTCTATCTAACTTTGTCAGTCATGCCATCTTAAACGACATTTCTATATATTAGCTTTAAAAAATTAAGTCATTTCTCATTCTTTAGATGTTAATTGCTGGGTTAATTTAATCTTATTTTTCTTTTTTTATTTGTTGATCCACAACTGCTGGATCCTTCACATAAAAAAGGATTGAGATTACCTTAATGAAACGCAATCCATGGAACACTAAATTGTTCAAGTATAGATTAAGTTGATAGTAAATAAGATGATTAAGTATATAATTGGTTTAAAAATACCTATGTATTTGTGAAATACATAGGATCAATTATATCCAAATTAGATTAAACTTGTTGTATTAACATGTGACACTTAAAATGTATTTAAGAACTTCCAAATACTTCTATTAAAGTGCTTATTATTAAAATATATTTAAGCACATCCTCTCTAGAAAATTAACCAAAAAAATTGTTAATCAACTCTATCTAAACTTGTTATATATTTGTTTGAGCTAATTAGTCATAACCTATGAGATTTTATTGACTAACATAATATTATTTAGACATATATTGTTAGTTGTATATTTTATTTTTAATCAAATCAGTATTAGATATATTTAAGTTTTAATAAAGGAACATACCTTTAAAAAAATCAATTAATAACTAATTAAAGTTTTACGAACTAATCATGTCATTTAAAACTAAAAAGAGATAATCATGAGATTTTGCTAAAGACATTAAAACACCAAGATTTTTTATAAATTAAGAATATTGAATTTAATTGTAATTAACCACTAATCCTTCTTATGCTCCATAACTCTATAAAAGATGGATTAGGGATAGGTATTAACACCAATTTTATTATATGATGTAAATAAATTTTTTTAGTAAGGTGTTTGAAAATTATTTCAATAAAAAAAAAGACAATGACATCAAAAGATTTATAAGCAATTTTATTTCATCTAAACTAAGCAAAAATATATTATAAAAAAAATCAAGAGGTATTGGATAATGCAATCAACATGGAAGTTAGTGTTAGGTTCCTAAATCTAATGTCTTATAATTTTCTCATCATCTATTCTTTTGATTTAATTACAATAAAAAATTTTTCTCAAGTTTTTTTATTGTAATTTTAAAAAATAGTTTTGAAATTTTTGTGATTTTAAAAGGGTAGATTTAAAATAATTTGTTTTAATTTAAATATATTTTTAATTAAATCCACCCATAAAAATAGTAAAAGTTTTGTGATTTTGAAAGGATGAATTTTTGCATGTAAAATAAATAAAAAAAAATAGTTTTTAATTAAAAAATATATCACTTTAACTTTTATAAAAATAAAACTTAATATGCGATCATGTGTGGAGCTAAGTTCAAAAAGACAAAAATTATTTGATTAATTCAATTATTTTTTTTAATGGTTGGACAAAAACCTAAAATTACTATAATACCTTAAATATAAGTTATGCATTAATTTTATATTTTTTTAAATAAAAAGCAATTAATTATCATTAATTTTTTATTTGATTGTTAAAGTTGATTTTTTATTCATTTTACATCATACAAACCTAAATCTTTTAAAACATAAGTGAAACACACTTGTCATAAATTCTTATATAAGATCATTTAACTATATACAGTATTTGTTACTAGTAACTTTCAAACATTTCTATTAAAATACTTGTTTTTTTAAATATATCTAAGGGTGCTTTATAAGAAACTGACTAAAAACAGTTTTTAATTAATTTTACCTGAGCTTGTTTTGCATTTGTTTGAGTTAATAAATCATAGCCTACATGGTCTTATTAATTAAAAACGTGCTTGTTTTTCAAGTAATTTTTATGATTGTGGTTTGAAAAGGATAAGATTTAAAAAGTACAGTTAGCTATGATCAATTGAATTTAAATACGTATTTAGTAAAAATTATGGTTGAAATTTGTGTGTAACGAATTTGATGTAGTTATATTTGGGAGTGTATTGCGATTGTTTTTCAAAATGTTATTTACTTGAAAATACATTAAAATATTTTTTTATTTTTAAAAAATTATTTTTGATATCAAAGCATCAAAATGATCTGAAAACTCCAATAAAATATTAATTTCAAGCAAAGAAAAAAAATTCAAAAATGCTTTTGAAATGTAAAAACAAATTGAGTTTGAATTTTTACAAAACTTAGTTAAAAAGACATGAGAAACTGCATTTTAAACTCAATTTTTTAGTGAGCTCCACATCATATAACACAAATTTGATTTGCTACCAAATACCTTACTACGTTTGTTTCACTGCAAAAGTAAAAGTTAGCGGAAAACAAATGCAACATAGCAAAATATTATTATGGTAAGTAGTTTTAGCTGTACTTTTTTATTTCTAGTTAGATAACTCTTAAACCAACACTAGATAGATTTAAGTTCTACTGGAAACATGTATCTTCTAAAGAATTCATTGTTAGCTAATTAGAGTTTGACCAAACAACATGTGACTAATTAATTGTCTCATTTAAAACTAAAAAGAGATAATTATGAGGTTTTGTTAAAGACATCAAAGCATGAATGTAACCATTAATAATTTGTAGAGACAAAAACAATGGGAAAAATGATATCATTATAGACTACATAAAGATACTATGGTTATGTCTAGGTATAATTCTTTATTGATGTGAGCGAATTAGATAATGAAAAGCCATTATATGACATTTATGGTGGAGGCTACTCCTACTCCATTGGCTTTATGTTTCTGGGTTGTTTCCAGACTTCTTGGACCATAGGAACAATCTTTGTTAGTTGCTTAGATTGACTCATCACCAATCATCATAATCATGTTTTTACTAGTTTAGTTTTGGCATGATTGCTAATCAATTATTATTTTAACAAATTAATCCACTAGGTGAGCCTATTTGTTGATTAATAAATAAATTATTTGATTAATACGTTACTTATTATTCATTTTTTTCTTGCAATAAGAAGAACCTCACTTAAATTAAACAAAGTGTAAATTCTTAACTTGATTTAACAAGCTAAAAGGTAAAGGTGTATAATGCCAAAATTCTACAAGCTAAGTAAAAAAGAAGAAGTATAAGCAATATATATATATATATATATATATATATATATATATATATATATATATATATATATATATATATATATATATATATATATATATATATATATATATATATATATATATATATATATATATATATATATATATATATATATATATATATATATATATATATATATATATATATATATATATATATATATATATATATATATATATATATATATATATATATATATATATATATATATATATATATATATATATATATATATATATATATATATATATATATATATATATATATATATATATATATATATATATATATATATATATATATATATATATATATATATATATATATATATATATATATATATATATATATATATATATATATATATATATATATATATATATATATATATATATATATATATATATATATATATATATATATATATATATATATATATATATATATATATATATATATATATATATATATATATATATATATATATATATATATATATATATATATATATATATATATATATATATATATATATATATATATATATATATATCTGTGTGTGTGTGTGTATGCATGCATGCATGCATGTATAAAACTTTAAATTGCATAACTAAAAGAAAATGATAAATTATAGAAAGCTTATAAAGAAATGGTATACATGGGGTTGACTCTTATTTTCTGAATGCTAGACTACTTATTTATAATATTATAAAAATTAAGTTTCACATAAATTAGATGTCCTCCGCTTATAAAAACTATTTATGAAAGGTAAGGATTTTATAACCTAAACCTATTACAATTTCATATTTTTTATTCATGCATCCTTTTGACATTTATATGTGTTAGAACTTTAACTATAACACAACATTTAACAATATTAAATGCTAAAGACTCATATTTTAAATATAATTTGATTATTGATTTTTAACTTGATTCCTCATCTTCTTAGTTAATTATCAATTTTAGCTTTGTTCAATAGTATGTTAAAAAATACAAAGTGCAAAACTATTCTTTTTAATCAAACGATATTTGATCATTTAATTTTTTATATAAATAGCAATACATGAGAAATGAATGATAAATGCCCTTTTCTTTTAGCTACTCATCAATAACCCAATTACCTTAAAAAATCTTCCTTATGCAATATGTTTTCTACTTGACTAAATTTAATGCTGAATAACCAAAAATCTCAATCATAACATAGTAGACCTGTATAAAATGTATAGAAGAAACAAAAATAAAAATATATAAGTCAAAATTGTAACTAAATTAGAAATTATGTGAAAAATATCAAAGCTAGTAAGGAATATACTAGATATGAGATTAGTTAAGAAGAAAAAGTGAGAAAGAAAACAAAAGGAAATGATGTCTCTATAATGAAAAATCATCAACATCAACTTATAGGTTTAAAGTGAAATAAAATGTCTTTAAATGAAAGAGAAAACTAATGGGATTTTTTTTTAAAAAAAATGCTTTTAAATAAAAATCCTTCTACTTGCTTTATTTTTTACCTCAATCTCATTTCATTCAACAAACCATTATAAAAAAATATAACTAAATTTGAATTCATAATAAAAATATAATTCATATTAAATAAAAAAATAAACTCATTATTAAAAAATTACCTTAAAACTTTAATCAACTATAATTAAAAAATAAAAATAATATATAAAATCTACAATACAAATAAGTTAGATATGACATTTAAGTTGAAAGGTTATTATAAATTTGACATGTTCGGTGATGTGTTAAAAATATGGTGTTTTGTTAAATATTAGTAATCATGATGATGTTCTCTTGATAGAATTGTGTGATTCTATATGCTTATAAGTATTCTCTTTCAAAGTCTATTGATTTTAATGAAGTGCTATCAGACTATTCAACTTTTTATATTGGAAAAGTCCTTGTAAAGTTTGATGAAAGTTGTAAAATTACATGATAATAGGTGCAATGCAATGAATAAAGACTTGTTAATTGATACATTAAAGGAAATAAATGGGAATCATGGTATCAATAAAAGAATTAATGAAAAAAAATTAATGTTATGTTATTTCTAAAGTTGGTTATGATAAGTGACCAATTAAAATGAATATTCATTTAATGAAAATCTTATTTTATGTTTCTATATGCTCTATCGATGTTTCCATCCCTTTAAAGTATCTTAATATCGTGTTCAAATCTTTGATGATTATTTTATTTTGGGAATAAAAATGTAAAACTAGTTAATTTGATAAAATAAATTATTATATGTGTATTAAACCAACAATGATAGATATATAATGTTGTCATAACACATTTTTTGATTATTCTCCAAATCCTTTTCTCACTTTAAAAAAATAATAAAATACAAAAAAATCAAGAAATATTATAAAAAATATAAATAGTGAAAAAGGATCCTAGAGCACCCTAAAAATAATGAAAAATTGGTTGAGGAGGCTCAAAATTACAAAGGTTAAAATTTAACAATATTTTATTGACTAATGATAGCACTATTGATAAAAAAAATTCAATCTAAAAAAGAAAAGTCTAAAATTAGATGTTTATCGACTCAATTAATTGTTATTGAAATTGAATTTATGAAAAGTTTGCTTGCAAGAAAAATTAATTTTGGAGTCAATATGAGCTTTAATAGAAAGAAATTAAAGTTTTGGAGTCAAATTATAATTTTTGAAAGTTGATTTGTTAAATTAGGGGTTTAATTGCATAAATATTAAAGTTTAATGGCTAATTAGGGACCTAATTGAAGAAAGCCAAAACTAAGGACCAAATTAAAAAGGGCTGTAAATAAATGGGCTGTAATTAAAATCGAATCAAGGGCTCAATTGAAGAAATTAGAAGTTTATTGCTTAATTAAGGTCAAATTATATAATTTCAAAACCAAAAACTAAAGTGAAAAAAAGTGGACAACTGAGGGCTACTATTTAATTCTTGGTAGAGATGCAATTACATTGATTTTTAAACTAAAATTGTAATTTACGACTTGATTGAATAAATTACAAATTGAGGATCAATGTGAAAATTAACACATTTTTACCGTCTTTTTATTTATATGAAACATTGCATTTTAAGCAAAATAGCACCATTTTATGCAGTTTTCACAAAAAAAAAAAGCTCGAAATGGTGCCTTTTTGAACGATACCATCATTTTCTTCCCCTGGACATGTGAAATAGGGGAAGTTGAAGATTTCTTTCTTTCTTTGTCACCATCTTCTTCCTTTTCAAAAAGACATTATCTTCCCTTTAAAAAGACACCAGCTTGTCGATAACTTTAGATATGTTGGACGAGCAATGAAGGGGTGACAACGCACTGGCCACCCAAACCATGTCCCTCCCTTATTGTAAAAACAAAAGGGGTAAACAGACCAAGAATAAAAAGAAGAGAGAGACCAAAAGACCGAGAGAGAGAGAGAGACAATAAAGGAGAGGAAAAAAGAAGAGAAGAGAAGAGAAAGAAAAGAAATAATAAGAAGAAAAGCAAAGAAAAAAAGACAGAGAAGAGAATGAAAAAAAAAATAGGGGAAGAAGGAGGAGAAACCATTGGTCGCAGTGCCTCCGTCACAGCAGCCACTCTAAATAAACCCTCTACCCTCTTTATTTTGCCTTTACTTCTTCCCTCGCAATACAAGATGTGCACAATACACGTCTTTAGGCAAGGATAAGCTGATTACTGTGATCATGCACAGTAACCAGTTAATGTAGGCTAGGTCGAGCCCAATCTATGTGATTGGGCCAGGTTCGGCCCATGTCTTTGGGCCTGACCAATTCATTTAAAAAAAGAGAGAGAATTCAAAAATATTTTTAGAGATTTCATAATTTTTTCATGTAATTTTTATGTCATTTTGATTAATATCGGACAATATTTTTATGTCATAAAAATACAAATCCGGTATCAAAATACTTGGTCTTTATTAAAACTTTCAAAAATACATAAAAAATTAAAAAACAAATTGTGCATAAAGCCAAGTGTCTTAAAGCTAGAAAATTATATTGTGTTTTTTTCATACACTAAGAAATAATGTTTTAGTATGCATTTTGGTTTTAATAATCAATTTATTAAAATTAAGAGAATATTGGATAAAATTTTAAAAACAATAAAAATTTTATTTTATTTGTCTCTTAGTATTCGAGGTACAACATTACATGTACGTATTCTGAATATTTAATTTTTTTCTATAATAAAATATTTAGATTTTACTACATTAAGATAATAACCTTCTTATTAAGGAGAGTTTGTCTTGAACTTTAAATAGACCAACAATTAAAAACCATAATATGACTTTAGATTTTATCAAGACAAAACAATGCAGTCTATTTTAGGGAGGGCATATTTAGGGTGTTAATACCTTTTTTTTTATGCAACCAGTCTCCTTACCAAATCTCTTAGACCAGTTAGGGTTCCTAGTAACTAGAATATTAGGTGACGACTTCCATTCTAATTTTTCATTGATAAAAGACACAAGAATTCCTCGTTTCTTCATATTTTGCCAAAAATACACCATTCCATTTTTCCTGAAGGGTAGACAATCGTCGCAATGCCGCACACGTGTGAAAAATATGAAAATAATAAAATAGAAGGTTGAATATCTAGTTAAGGGACTGTGATAATATGTATTCTTTAAGATTTTATCATGTTATTATTTTGCATTTAAATTGTATAACATTATTATTTGCTAATGCAACTGGAAAAGGTTAAATTTGAGGTTGCCTTCCTGATAAAAAAAAATCTTTAAATTTCATGTACACAATAATAAAAAAAATAAAATTGCATTAAAATTTTAGGGCATTACATTACTTTTACTAATGCTTTTTTTACTCATTTCTCCATCAATATAATAAACAACTATTCTAGTAGTGATATCATCTTTCAAGTGATGAAAATTGAGTTTTTTATAAATAAATATCATATTCTTTTGATTTTCATATGTAAATATTATTTGATAATTTTTTCAATGTGTTAAAATTTATTAATGAATATTTTAGGTTTTAATACACATTATTCTATCACTGTAAATGAATTTGGGATAGGTTAATATGACCCCTACAAAGACCTATCAAGTGTGAGTGGTCTAAGACCTATCAAGTGTGAGTGGTCTTACGGCCTATTTTAAATATAACTATGGAAATTGGATCAAAGCTTAAGTTACCATTTCATCTTTTTTGGCCTAACACCCATATTCTAAAAATAAGAATTAAGCTTTTTTATAAGATCCAAATTCTAAATCACCGCCTTACGTTCTTGTAATACTTTACCACAAACATATATATATATATATATGTAAAACAAACACGAGGCTTATTTTAGGTAAAATGCTTTATGGTAATATTTATTTTTCATTTAAATAACAAACTCTTTACCTAGAAATCTCTAAAAAACTAATTATGGTTCTTAAAAAATTAAATAATGACTCTTTTTTCGTAGTTTAATCATGTCAATCTTAATCAATTTGTTTAGATCTCCCCTGTAATAGAATGACGACTCTGCTAAAATAAATAAGTTATAGGTTTTGTGTGCTTGAATTTTATGCTTGTTATGCTATTTGCTTTTACATGATTACCTATATTGCATGATTGATTTACTTTAATATTTTTTTTTATGTTTTTGTCATTTATGTGTTTTTTATTTTTTATGTATTTTATATATCGATTAAATATGAATTTATGTCATTGAATTCATAATACTACACAATACTTTCATATGCATGCACTATGCCTTAGATTAGCATAAGAAATTATTGGTGGCCCAATTTTGGACTGGAACTTATAAAATCCAGACTTATTAAAAGTCTATGATTGGTAGCCAATAAGATTTCTTAGTCTATTCTCTTCACACCTTGTTTACCTCAAGTTAACTTTTTAAGGTTTGTTTATCTAAGTAATGCGGAACTTTTTAGGATCAATAAAATAATAAGTCCATCTTCACATAATGGCTAGAAATCATGACTTGACATTTAATCATAATATTTTAAAAATGGATGATAAGACAACCAAGATCATAAAATATATCAAATAATAATTTCAACAAGAATGAATCCTTACAACTATAAAAGAGAGATTATTCAAGTTAAGGATTTAATGGTAGATTACCTTATTTGTAGTATATGTTCTTTATCAACAAGTGATAAACTCTATATATGTTGGAAAGTTGATCATTCATGACAAACATGAATTTTAAAAAATAAAAATTTAGTAAAAGTGTTAAAAATATCTTTCCAAAAATAGTCATCATAGCTATAATGCAATTTTGGTATCCATAATATAGTTTTTATATCTTCAAAATATTTGACATAGTAATCACCATTAAATAATTTCATAAGTTATTAAAAATACCTGAACCTTTATACACAATCTATTATCATCATTGGTATGGTAAAATCACACAAAGGATTTTAAAGCTTTTCAATATTGATAAAAAGATTGTTAGAGTAAAAGAGAAAGTTGGTAATATAAGTTGACATTAGAGTGTATGTGATGATTTTTCAAGATAAAGTTGAAGGACTAAAATGATAATACTAGCAAGATTTGGTTATGAAAGTATTTTTAGACTAGTATTATTTTCCTAAACTCAACCAATATATTTACCAAAGTTAAAAGCATTTAAGTTATTCTAGCTAGCTAATCTGGCTATAATAATCTTAATAGAAACTATCATGAATCTAAATAATTATTGGAAAATGGGTAAAGAGTCAATGATCAATGTGTTGTTATATGCACCTTTTGTAGATATTAAGGTTATTATAATATCATTAATTTTAATATTCAATATAAACTAAAATTAAAAAAATAATATTTTTTTAAATATATAAGTTTAATAACAATACATATTAAGAGCAATTTTTTTTTTATATTTTGTTTATTATAACCAAATAAGATACAAAAACAGTCACTTTGTCTTGTACATTACTACTAAACACACTTATATCTCTATTTTTTTTTTGTCTTGTCTCATTTGTTTATGTTGCTTATATTTTTTTTGGTTCCTGCACAATAATCAAACATTATCTAATTAACAAAATAATGTGATGATAAATGATATTAAGTAAAAAATAAATAAAAATAGCAGAGGGCCCTTTAATTTTTTTTTTAAAAAATAAATAGATATAAGAAAGCTGATGTCATTTAGTGTTACAAAACTTAGTGAGAAAGCCAAGATATAAAGCTTAGAAGAGTTAAATGACTTGAGCCATTATGGACAATCCACAATCATCGTTTAAGCTATAAAGTCTACAATTGATAGTAGGCTTTTCATGCTAGAAAATTAAGATCCAAGTATATTTAACACTGTTTTATTTTGTTTTATTTTATTATATGACGTGTCATTGTAATATCCTTAAATTATAAAGCTGTGAAATCTCAAACATTTTTTTACGATTGTCAAGTGTTGAATAATATCTCTAAGATTATGGAATATTTTTTTGAAAACCTTTATGTTGTAAAAATAAAATAGAAGATGTGTAATATGTAATGGATGTATTATATATATGTATAGATGTTAGAATGATTAAATCATTTTTAGAAATATAAGATAAGTTTGTAATATAAAGTCATAGAATACATTAGATGTTTTAAGACATTATGACTCTCAATCTTATTTTTTATAATTTAAGGATGTTTTAGTCACATTTATAAATGTTAAGAAAAAATTAAGGCCAAAATTTGTGCATAAGAGCACATAATTTCTTAAAAAAAAATATAAACATCTTATTATATTTATTTTTGAAATACATTTCATATAATTTATGGAGTACTGATTATAATAAATAAATAAAAAATATATATGACAATATATTAACATATTAATTATTATTTTAGATGTATTACTATTTTAAATTCAATCATTAATAAAAAAATTAATTGAAATAATAATACGGGAAAATTTTTTATAAAAATATTTCAATTTTATACATATTACTATCTCATTTATATATGTTTTCTCAATTTCACTTCACATTATCTAAATATAAAAATAAATGGTTTAATTATACGTTTTTCCTCATATAAACAATTTCAATATACATCAATAAAAAATAGGTAAATTTATTTATTGAATCATGTAAGGAACCACTCACCGTCATTAAAAACATTTTATTACATAAAAAAATAATAGAGCTAATTTAAAATCTTTAAGGGATATCATTAAATAATCTATATCTTTAAAAGTAGGTCACATGCCCTTCCTATCCTTATGAAGCTCCAGCTCTCCAAGATCTATATTAAATTTTCAAGTTAAATGGAAGAGCAACCAATTTTGAGTTATAAACTATTCGATCAAGTACAATAACATTTAACATCAAGCATAATGAATCTCCTTGTTAAAACTATATATATATATATGTATGTATGTATATGAAAGGAAATTTTAGCATCTTCATTTTATCTTTTTAATATTTATTTTATATTTTATATGTTTCAAGAGAATTGCTAAACAAAATGTTATCTTATCATTTCTCTAGCCAAAAAAGTTGTTCTTACATATCTTGCAAAAATGTTAAAATATTATTCATTGTAATAAGTTTTTTTTGAAGTTTTTTTAAATTTATTTTTTTTATTTTTTATGAGATTATTATGATCTCATGACTCGTGTTACAAGTTTGATAAGTTCACTTGAGTTGATTCAGGTCATTTTTAAATTGTCTAAGTTGCTTTTAGATCCGTCAAGTCAACTAGACTATATTAGGTTGTTAAAATAGTTGTACATTAAAATACAATTGACTTTTTAAAATAGTGTTTTACCATATGAATGTATTTAATAAACCAAAAGGATCGTATTTATAATATTAAAAAAAATGTATTAAGGATATTAGTCTTCTAAAGCTCTTAGTTGTCAATTAAAATTGAGTCTACTTCACCTATAAGTAGAAATGTAGAGGTGTATAGAGAGTTAGCTGCGTTTTCCATGTTTGGCAACAATATGAAAAAATAGTCAAAGGAAACTGAATTCCAGTCAAACTAAAAATAATAACATTACCAAAGGAAAGTGTTTTCCTTATGTTAAAGAAAGGAAAACACTTTCCTTCCGTTCATTTTCTCAGACACAGCTCCTTAAAAACTTTTTCTCCAAAAATCGCAGTCTTTTTTTCTTCAAAATCAATTGCAAACTGATCAGGAACAAGTATTTTTCGGATCTAAACTTCAGGTATTTTTTTTCTCTTTATGTCCTTTATGTTTTTATCTTCTTCTGCGTAGATCCAAATCTGTAAAAATAATAGCATAAATCTTTGATAAATCTGTTATTGCTATTGTCATATTTTTTCCATAACTTTTCAATTATCTCGTCACATTCAACTAATCAAGCAAGCAACCCAAAAAAACACATTTTTTCTGCTACTGTTTTCATGAATCATAACCACACAGAGACACAAAACCTGGGGGGGAGATTATGAACAGAGATAGGTAAAATAGTAACCAAACAGAGAGACAAAACCGGGGGGAGGGGGAGATTATGAATAGAGAGAGGCAAAACAATAACATAACCAAAAGAGAGACAAAACCGGGAGGGGGGGCAGATAATTGCGAACNCTGACAAGGGGAAGGAGAGGGAGGGATGGATTTCTGTTAACATGGAGAGGCAACGCGGTGGGGAGGGGATTGATTTATATGAACAGAGAAAGGCCAAAACAGGGGAGGGGCGATCGATTTCTGTTGATAGAGAGGCCAAAACAGTGAGGGGGCGATTGATTTCTGTGAGGGAGACCAAAACAGTGGGGGCAATCGATTTCTGTAAAGGGAGTGATCAATTTCTGTTATATCAAAACGGNGCGGTCGATTTCTGTAAAGGGGGTGAATTCTGCTGGGGGCGATCAATCTTTGCAAGAGAGACAAAACGGGGAAGGGGGAATTAGGGGAACCAGGGAACCGAGAGGAAAGGGGAATGGGAGGGACAAAACAGGGAGGGGGGAATTAGGGGAATCGGGGAACTGAGAGAAGAGGGGAATGGGAAGGGACAAAACAGGGAGGGGGGAATTGGGGAACCGAGAGCAGAGGGGAATGGGAGGGGACGGGGAACCGAAAGAAGAGGGGAATGGGCACAGGGAAATTGTTGAATATAATGGGAAATTACAAACCAATGTTATTGGAGAATTATACAAACATGTTATAACAAGGGAAATAAGGAATGGATATAACAGGAAAAATAGGAAATTATAGAAACCGATAGTTTGTGGGGAATGGGAGAATGAGATAGGAACAACAAAATTATAACATAACCTCAATAAATATAATTTTATGTTTTATTTTGCTTTGATTAATTGATGATTAATGTTTGATTATATTTGTTATATATGGAGAAATTTGTGTGACTATGCCGGTAATTATATAGATTTCATTGCGTAATGTCTATTGATTATTGTGAACTTATGAAATGTATAATTTTCAAAATATTTTTATCATCGAGAAATTGAATGTTATGGTCTTAAATAATATATTTTAAGGCCTTGTTTATTTAGGGAATCAGATATCATTAGTGTAACTATTATACATTGTCTGTTTCTTTCAGCATAATTTATTGTATTAATTGTGAAAGTATTTTATAAGCTTTTTTTAATATTTATTTCCTTAAATTTTTAGGTTTTTTTATCAGAAAACTTCACTTTCATGATATGGATAGTACGATAATTCATGCAGCATGTATGAGAGCAGCTGTAACTGTGATAGCAACAGGGGTAGCTATTATTGAACAAGAAAGAACAACAATTTATATACCAAGAGAACCACATATAAATGAAATTGCTCAACGAGAATTCTATATTGACAGCATTTTGAATCAAGGTGATAGGCATTGTGTTGAACAAATTCATATGAAACCTGTTGTCTTTTATAGATTGTGTGATGTTCTCACAAGTCACAACCTATTACGATCAACTCAAAATGTGTCGATTAGGGAGCAAGTAATTATGTTCTTACAAATTGTAGGCCAAAACCAAAGATTTCGTTTTATTAGTGGTATATACTATAGGTCTGTTGAAACCATCCATCGTTACTTTAGAATTGTTTTAAAAGCAATTCTTAAGTTATATAAGAACCTTATTAAAGATTCAGAGGATACAGTTCCAACCATCTATCGTTACTTTAGAATTGTTTTAAAAGCAATTATTAAGTTATATAAGCACCTTATTAAAGATCCAGAGGATACAGTTCCAACTGAGATAATGAATAATCGAAGATTCTATTCTTATTTTAAGGTATGAGAACACTACCAATATTTTTATATATTAATTAATTACATTTAGAAGTTAAGTTTATAAATTATTGTTTCATATTTATATAGGATTGTGTGGGAGCAATTGATGGTACCCATATTCCTACAAATGTTCCTGTTGAGATTCAAGGAAAGTTTCGAGGTCGAAAAGAAGGAACAATACAAAATGTTTTACCAGCTATAACTTTTGATTTGAAGTTTATATATGTTTTAGCTGAATGGAAAGGAAGTGCACATGATTCACGAGTTTTAGGTGATACATTATCAAGACCTAGTGGTCTAAAAATTCCAGAAGGTATATAATAAATTATGGTATTATATGCAATAAACATACGAAATGTTTTATCAGATAAAGATAGTAATAGGTTTTATTTTTTTTAATTTGTAGGGAAATATTATCTTGGTGATGCTGGTTACGGTATTCGAAAAGGAATCATTTCTCCTTTTTGTGGAGTTCGATATCACTTGAATGAGTTTACAGAACGTGCACCAGAAAATGAAAAAGAGCTATTTAATCTTCGACACTCTTCATTGAGAACCACTATTGAGCGAGGGTTTGGTATTTTGAAAAGTCGTTTTAGATTAATTGATGGAAAATCTTTTTGGTCTTATGAAACACAAGTAGATGTTGTGCTTGCATGTTGTATTATTCATAATCACATAATGGGGTTGATCCTTATGACTTTATTATGGAAGAAATATGTTCCGATAGTGATCCAATTAGACGAACAATCAACTTGAGTCAACGGGAAGAAAGGGAAGAGAATAGGGAGTGGATAACAAAAAGAGAAATGATTGCATCAACTATGTGTAATGATTATAATACTCAAAGAAACTAGTAATTGAGTGTTAATTATATGTGTTTGTTTTTATTATGTCTTGCTTGAGTTTGTATTATCTTTATTATATATTTGGAGTAGATGTGGACTTTATTATATCTTCTTTTTTTAATTATTAATTGTAGTTTTTATATGAAATTTATTAAATCTAAATATTGTATGATTTTATTTTGTATAATTTTTTTTGTAGAAATGAGATCCATGCAGAATGAAAAATGTAAGGGCAAGCACTTCACATGGTCTAAGCCTATGTCTCACATGTTGCTTGAGATATTAGCTGAGGAGGCATTTAAAGGAAGCAAACCTTCTTCGACCTTTAAAGTAGAATCTTTTGTTAAGGTGGCTACAGAAATAAGTCAAAAGTTCAACGTCCAATGCGAGCCTAAACATGTGGACAATCATCTCAAGACGGTGAAAAAAGAATGGAGAATAATAACCAAACTTAAAAATAAAAGTGGCTTTGACTGGGATGATTGTTTGAAGATGATTACAGTTTCGAAAGATGTATATGATGAAGAAGTAAAGGTATAATAAATATTATACTTTTTGTAATTTTTATAATTACTTTTGTTTCTAAAATGTTATACAATGAAGTAAACAATTGCATATTCTAAACTTTATGCACAGGCACATCCCAATCATGACAAGTTTCTCAACAAAAAACTTGATATGTACGAGGCAATGGCAATTGTTGTTGGAAAAGACATGGCAACCGGAAATTATGTCAAATCATATGCTGATGTCAACTTAGAAGAGAACACTGAAGAGCAATCAATTTCAATTGGAAATGAAGGTGAATATGAAGAAAGTTATAAGGGAAAAGAAACATCTTCGTCTAGTACACAAAAGAGGCAACACAGGAAGAGAACTCGCATGTATGAAGATGATGGTATTGAAAAGTTGTCTAAAACAGATTGGAGATGTAGCATTTGCAATTCAAAGCCTCAGCAAAAATTAGCTGGATGTTAATGCATTGTATACGGAAGTGATGAAAATTGAAGGCTTTGATGAGATCACTCTTGGGGATGCATTTGATCATTTGGTCCAAAATGAAATGTTGGCAAAAGCATTTATGGCAAAAAATGCTAATTTGAGGAAAATTTAGGTTCAGAATTTTGTGAATCAACACTACTACAAGCCTGCTTTCTAAGATGGTTTGACTATGTTGGAAATTTGGGTTCAGACTATGTTTGTTATTTAACGAGTATGTTTACTTGTTTAATTCAGTCTAGCATATTTATGTTTGAATTTGAACTAATATGTATGTATATGACATCAAAACTTAATATTTATGCATGATTATGTTTGATGTTAGATATTTATATTTATATCTTGATGTTTATTTTATATATATATAAAAGGGATATTAAAGAGGTAATTTCCTTTACCCATACAAAAAAAAATTATCCAAAAAACCCATAAAAATATTTTTGTATGTATTTATCTTTTAAAAAATTCTTCATACAAAAAAAAACCGAAATATATAACTCTTACCATAAACTAATTTGGATTTCTTCATATAAAAAAAACTTATTTTAAGCGTTTAAAATTGAAAAAAATATATTAATAGGTTTTGCGTAAAAAAATATTTCACAAGCTTATTTCTCTATAATATGATATGACATATATTTTAAAAAATAAATTGTGTATGAATATAGGATATAATAAAAAAAATTCATTATTATACTTTTTAGATTTTATTTTGTTTATTGTAAGTGATTAAATATTTTATATTTATTAGATAAACTTGGAAAAAAAATTAATTTATTAATAAATTATTTTCCAGTTTATTTTTCATAACATAAGCAAACACTGGAAAGTGATTTCTAGTTCTTTTTCCATAACACTACCAAACATCGGAAAATACTTTCCCCAGAATTCACTTTCCAAAAGGAAACAACTTTCCTGCAAATAAACGGAGTCTTATCATGTCAATCTGTTGTGTGATATTGGTCCATTTTCTATTGCATCATTGACCTAACACAGGCTACCCTAACTCATGTCCAAAGGGTTGGTGTTATGACATATCGGCTCATTTTAATTATTTCTCAAATATTTATCAATCATTCTTTATTTACTATTGAATGTTAGAAAAAAAAACATATAAATATAAGTATAAATAATTTTGATTGGAACCATGATGGTTATGTTGAAGCAAGCCTATCATGGGTTCAATTATCTAGGGAGCAAGACTAAAAGTAAGGCGTGACTAGATTACGAGGGCATTCAAATAATCTTTAAAGAAAAGGAATAAAGATGAGCTTATTTATTTTTTAATGTTTAAAAATATTCTAAATTGAAAAATATTCAATATAATAATTTTATAACTTTATATACTCAAATTGGAGTTTCAATTCTGCATATTCATGTTACCTATTGGTTTTGTAGAAAAAAAAGTGTAGAGCTTTTTAAAGTGGATATTTATTTCCTAACTAATATTAACTTGCAAACCTTTTTATACCTGTTTTGTAACAAAAATTTAGGATATGGGATGAAAAATGTCAAAAGGTCTTTGATACACATCTTTTAATATCAATTTGTCATAAAACCATTATTCATATATTTAATTATAACAGAAGTTGTTATGGGTTATGTCCTCAATTAAAATGATGATTCAAAAAGGATAGAGCAGGTCATTTATTACTTAATCAAGAAGTTTATTAATTTTAAATTTTGATATACTTTTCTGAAAATATCTATTATACAACTTTGTTAACATCTCATATAAATCAAAGTAAATATGTCTTTTATAATCCTTATATGTCTAACAAAATTGTTTGATGACAAGTTATGTTGATATAATTTACATGACTAGAAAGTTAGTTAAATGTATCATCATAACCATCATTTGGCACATAATGTGGTCAGGGATTATAAGCACATGCTATTTGAATTCCTGGATGAAGACATTATGATGGTTAAAAATAAAGAAGTTAGGTAAGAATATATGGACTATTTATTTCAATAAAGTAGTAAATATATCTGGTAAAAGTATGAGTGTTGTGCTCATTTTACCAATTAAGGAATACAATCTTATTGTAATGAGATAATAGTTTGAATGCACTATTAATATAACATAATATAAAACATGTATCTATGTGCTAGATGTTGTTTTAGACAGGAAAGTTGAAAATCTTGATGTATATAAAGATTCTTTATTAATAATTTACGAGATGAAAGAAACGTGATAAATAAAAGATGAGGAATTAAAGCCATATTAAAAGTACTTTATCAAGCTAACATACCTGTTTGAAAAAAATCAAATTCAATCAACCAAGTAAAGATAAGAATTAATTTGTAGATGCATTAGCTATATTATAATAAATAATTTAAATCATCTATCATGAAAAAATGAATCCTATATGTATTAAGATTAAGAATGACCATGTTTACTATTGTTTGGTCAAAGAGTAAACAAATGAGAAGTCATGGTACCACAATATCAAATAGTTTATTATAAATCATGAATATCCACCTCATGCAAGTAAGATAGATAAAAAGTTTTTGAGGAGATTGACAATGAATTATTTGTTAGATGGAGAGCTATTATATAAAAAATAATTAGACAACACTCTACTAACATGTTTAGATAAAAGGGAATAAAAAACTATATAAGTTTAGGGAGGGGTTTTGTTACACATGTCAATGGGCTTATGATAACATGAAAAGTACAAATAAGTGAATGCTTATGGACTATAATAGAAAATTATAGCAACAATTACGTGAGGAAATGTCAAAAATGTTATATTTTTGCTAATAAGATAAATACATTGTCTATTTCTCTCTATAATATAATAACATCTTGGTCATTTGCAATATAAAGAATGAATATAAGCAGTTTAATTAATCCCAAAACAAGTGACAAATATTGATTCACATTGGTAGCAATTAATTGTTTTACAAAATGGATTGAAGTTTCTTTTTATGCCTATATTACTTAAAAAGTGGTTCAAATATTTATTGAGAATAACATCATATGTCAATACAGCTTGATAAAGGTAATAATAATTGATAATGCCTGGAATTTTAATGGAAAGTGATCCAATATTTATGCCAATAATGAAAAATCAAACATCTTACTTGATCACTTTACCAATAAAAGATGAATAAAGTAGTACAGATAACAAATAAAAATATAAAAAAGATTGTGTAGAAAATGATCATTACATGAAATGCTTTTATATGCATTATATGGTTATTAAACTAGTGTAAGAACATTTATAAGATTAACTCTTTACTCTCAAGTATAAAATAGAGGTGGTGATGCCTCTTAAAGTGAAAATACCCCATCTGAAAAAATTAAAAGAAGTAAAGTTGGAATGGTCTAGGCTCTAGTATGAATAGTTAAACTTGTTAAAGAGATAATGTTAATTGCAATGTATCATGACAATTGCATTTAAAAAGAATGACAAAGATTTATGACAAGGAAGTATACATGCAAGAGTTTTATAATGGATATTTGATACTAAAAAAATTAGTCAATTCCTAAAAAAGGATTGAAATAAATCAATGCCCTAACTATGAAAGTCCTTATATAGTGAAGAAAACATTTTAAGAATGAGCCTTTATTTTATCAAATATAAATGGATGAGAATTATCAAAGTATGTTAGTTCAAATGCTATAAAGAAATATTTTGTCATTATTTGTCTTTTTTTTTGTTTGACACAACTATTACATTGATTACTTACTTTGCAGTTGTATTTTTATAATAAATCATGTTTTTTGATCTGTTGTATGACTAATATTGATATTAATTGCAGAAACTTAAAGAGAAGTACAAAAAATAAAAATGATGGGCTTTATTTATAGACTTAATAGGCAACGAGATACGTAGAGGAAAATAAAGATATGATAAATGCCTAACAAGGAAAGATATAAAAAGGAATTGTGTAAAGGTTTTGAAAGACTAAAATATAAAATGAGATATAATCAGGAAATGAGAGTTAGATGGGTTCATAAAAGGAAATTGAATTGTGAAAGATAATTTTAGATATAAAGGAAAATGAAACTTCAATATAAAAACCTCATATAAATATCAAAGTGAAAACATTAAAACATGAGGGGCTTAAAACTGGATCACTTACACAAAAACTAAATTCAAGCAAATAAATGAGCCTAATATTGTAATTAGTTGTGTGCACTGAAACAAAGGTTTAAGATGACGTGGGGAAATTCACATATTTTTATCAATCACTCATTTAAAATTCATAATGAAGTTAGTCACCTTTCAAGTTAACTTATTTAAATTTCATATTGAGATTGGTCACCTCTTGAGTTAACCTATTTAGTTTTCATATTAAAGTTAGTCGCCTCTTAAGTTGACTCATGTGGATTTGATGCTAAGGTTGGTTACCTTCCAAATGCATCCATTTAAGTTTTATATTGAGGTTAATCACCTCTCAAGTTAACTCATTTTTAAATTGCATGTCGTGGTTAATTGCCTCTCGAGGTAACTGACACGACTAAAAGATTGATGTCTTCTTCTAAGTGCAGGAGTGTCGAAGTAATAAATAACCCGACAAGATTGAAATTGAACTACAAGGAGGTTAATTGCATAAATTATAAACAATAACAACAATAACAAAGAAGAAAAAGAAGACAAAGAAGAAGTTGATAAGAAATTTGAGATGAAAGATCAATGTAAGAATTAAACAATGATAACAACAAATATCAAGGTTAGAGGATCCACTGATGGTATGTTAAACAAGTATGGTATAAACTCTTATTACTCAATAGGAAACCATACACAAAGAAGGTTCTGATCAGATTATAAATTGTTAACATGATTATATTAGTGATCTTATTTAAATAATGCTAATATTTATAAATGTTGTCAGACATTCATGATTATAACTTATGTTAACAACAAATCAAGTTCCTTTCATAGCTTAAGTGTCAGTTATACCATACAGTATGAGCTATGAAAGTATCAAGCATTTTTTTTACCAAGTGTTATACAACATAAATCTAGATTAATCATTTAACAAGAAAAGTATTAAAGAGTGAACAAGATAACAAATACAAAACATGTTAGTATCAAACATTAAAGTCCATATTAAGTCTATACTATACTTATTCTTATACCATTAGTGTAACCTTTTCACCTTGACATAATTAACTTAGCTAGACATAATAAAAGAAAGAAAAATAGATAAACAAAATAAAAACATAAATAAGAATTTTTACAAGTTTTGCAGAATGCATGTGTGTCCTTGAACATGGTGGGCCAATAAAATCCATTTTAAAAGATTTTTGCAGCTGTCTTTTTTGACGAGAAATAACTTTCACATGCTTCTGAATGACAAAGTTTAATGACACCACTTACCTCATTGTCGGGAATGAATATTTGAAATATTTGATCAGGACAATATTTGAATAAGTTAGGGTCATCACAATAAAAGTTCTTCACTTCGTTCAAAAACTTTTCTTTGTCTTAGGTACTCCAATCAACTGACAAATCTCCTAAAGCAAGAAAATTGATATTTTTATCATACCAAGGCATTGGACTAAGAGAAAGTAAGGATTCATAAGGAAAGTAATCATCTATTGGTGTGATTTCAGGTGTTGAATTTGTTGTCACTGTTGATAAAAGATCTGCATCAACATTTTTTGTGCTTGTTTCATCTGTGATTTCTTTCTTAGAATAAATCATTTACAAATCTTCAGATTCATCTAACTTATTTTTACTTAAAGTAGATTCAAGTTGATCATAAACTAATTCGTCAATATGATCTACTTCTTGTAAATCATTATCATCTGCAGGTTGCTTGCAAATGTTGAAAATATTCATCTCCAATGTCATGTTTTCAAATGATAGCTTCATTAGTCCATTCCTACAATTAATCAATGTGTTAAAAGTTGGAAGAAACGAACGTCCTAAAATAACAGAAAATGAATTACATGCTTCAATAGGTTGTGTGTCCAAGACAACAAAATCCACAGGATAAATGAATTTATCGACTTGTACTAACACATCTTTAATTATTCATCTAGGCACTTTTACAGATCTATTGGCAAGTAAAAGAGTTATAGAAGTTGGTTTTAACTCACCTATATGGAGACTCTGAAAAACTGAATATGGAAGTAAATTCACACTAGTACCAAGATCAAGTAAGACTCTTTTAATTTTATGTTCTCCAATAAAGCAAGAAATTATAGGACAACTAGGGTCTTTATATTTCAAAGCATTATTCTTCTGAAGAATAACACTTACTTGTTCGGCTAAAAAGGCTTTCTTTTTCACATTCAGTTTCCTCTTCACCGTGCATAGATCTTTTAAAAATTTAGCATAGAAAAGAACCTGTTTAATAGCATCTAGCAAACGTATATTGATTCTTACCTGTTTGAAAGTTTCAAAAGTTTTAAAAATTTCAGAGTTGTGATTGACTTTCCTTTGTTTAGTCATGACTTGAGGAAATGGAAGTGCTGGCAGAAAATCAGTCTTTTTTTGTAATTTTTAGATTCAACCCCTTCCTTACCCTTAAAGATTGACTCATTATCTTTTTCACAAGGTTCAAGAGTGGGTTTTTCAATAACCTTACCACTACGAAGAGTAGTGACTGATTTGACTTGATACATGTGTTGGCTTCCGGAACTACTTGCATTTGCATTGTATTACTCCTTGGGATTTTGTTATGGTTAAGATGGAAACTTACCTTTCTTTAGGAAACTGAGAGCAAATGTTAATTTTGCAAGAGTATCTTTAAAATCTGTCATGTTTTGAGCAAGTTGAGTATTGATTGTCTCTTTCTTTTCAATGAATGCATGCAATGTTTTCTCAAGATTTCTTCTAGGAGGTGGAGCATAAGGAGATGCATATCCATGATAATTTTGAAAATTATAGTGTGCTTGAAATGGTAGTTGTGAAGTTTGTACGTTGTTATTATCACTCTTCCAACTGAAATTTAGGTGATTTATCTAACCAGGGTTGTATGTTTATAAGTATGGGTTATGGATGACACTTTGAAAACTGTTTAAAGCATAAGCTTGTTCATGGAGACATTCCTTAAAAGAAGACAAGGTTGGACAATTATGGGTTGAGTGTTTATTTGTTTCATAAATTTGACATGCAATATTTTCAACAGATTTTAATTGACCACTTCTTTTCAATTCTAGTACCTCGACTTTTCTAGCTAAAGATGTAAACTTAGCTTGAAGGTCATGATCTTCCTTAAGGTTGTACATACCTCCACTAGATGTATGAGGTTGAGTTTTACTCGGGGCCTCATAAGTACCCGCGGTGTTCCAATTTTGAGCATTTTCAGCTAACAAGTCTAAATACTCCATTGCTCTATGAGGGTCTTTATCTTTAAAAGTTTCATTGCACATCAATCCAACCATTTGCCTATCTCTAGGTGTTAACCCTTCATAAAAATGTGAAACCAATCTCCATATTTCAAAACCATGATAAGAGCAAGTACTAAGCAAGTCTCGATACCTATCTCAACATTGGTAAAATGTTTCTCCTGGTTTTTGAGTGAAAGTGGTGATTTATCTTTTGAAAGAGTTTGTTCTATGAGATGGGAAAAACTTCTTTAAAAACTATTGTTGCATTTCATCCCAAACACGAATGGATCCTGGTCTCAAATTTTATAGCCAT
Organism: Populus ilicifolia; assembly: GCA_015708895.1. NCBI lineage: Eukaryota > Viridiplantae > Streptophyta > Magnoliopsida > Malpighiales > Salicaceae > Populus > Populus ilicifolia. Next base: position 817,311 of record SRLM01000176.1, on the reverse strand, counting down.
GTTTTACCTTTATCTTTTAATGAAAAAGGAGAAAGCTTTAATCTGATGGTGTTCATGCTACAATTTAAATTATTATATGTGTTGCAGACCTCCTCAAATTCCCTTAAATGCAAGTATGAATTTTTCAATTCTAAGCCATGAAAAGAAGGTAAAAGTTGAATAATGCTTAGCTTAAAATTAAAATGAGATGCATCAGGAGGAAAAACTATGTATGATGGTGCATTTGTTCTTATGGGATTCATGTGGTCTCTAAGTATTCTCGCATGATTATTCTCATTATGGAGTGATTGATTATCTTCTTCGGCTATGTTTTCTAAAAATGATGAGGATACCTTACAAAGTCTACCACTTGATGTACGTGACCACACTCTAATGCACGTGTAGGAATAAAATAAAAGGAAAAAAAACAAAAGAAGAAGAAACAAGAGAAAAGAAACAAAGTTATATACAAGAAAAGTGAAAAGCAAAAAGCAAAAATAAAATAAATATTATAATTTATACAAAACTTATCTCCCCGGCAACGGCGCTAAAAACTTGACACGACTAAAAGATTGATATCTTCTCCCAAATGCAAGAGTGTCGAAGTAATAAATAACCCGGCAAGACCGAAGTCAAACCACAGAGAGGTTAATTGTATAAATTATAGATGACAAGAATAACAACAACAACAATAGTAATAGTGGTGGTGGTGGTCGTAGTAGTAGTAATAGTAGTAGTACTAATAATAATAATAATAATACTAAAGAAAAAAAAAAGAAAAGAAGAAGAAGATGATAAGAACTTTGAGATGAAATATCAATGTAAGGATTAAACAATGATAATAACAAATGTCAAGGTTAGAGGTTCCATTAATGGTATGTCAAACAAGTATAGTATGAACTCTTATTATGCAATTGGAAACCACACACAAAGGAGGTTCCAATGAGATTATAAATTGTTAACATGATTACATTAGTCATCTTATTCGATTAATGCTAATACTTGTAAATTTCATCAAGCATTCATGATTATAACTTATGTTAACAACAAATCAAGTTCCTTTCATAGCTCAGGTGTCGGTTATACCATACAATATGGGCTATGAAAGTGTCAAGCATTTGTTGTACCAAGTGTTATATAACATAAATCAAGATTAGTCATTTAACAAGCAAAGTATTAAAGAGTGAACAAGATAACAAATACAAAACATGTTAGTATCAAACATTAAAGTCCATATTAAGTTTACACTAATTCTTACACTATTAGTGTAACCTTTTGACTTTGATATAATAAACTTAGCTAGACATTATAAAAGAAAAAAATAAACAAAATAAGAATATAAATAAGATAAAAGTTCACTAAGTAAATGAAAGAAAATGAAAGGCATAAACTTGATATTAATGAAAGCAAAACATAAACATTACAAAAAATACAAAGAGAGAAAGCAAAAATATGATCTTGATCTGAACATCAAGATGCCTAAATGCATGGCAAATGCCTCCTTTTATAGGCTAAAATTAGAAACTATTGATTTGATGACTAATTAATGAGTGGGTGACCAACTCTTGACTTGATGACAATCCTTATCTTCTCTTGTTTGCCCAAAACATCATTGATAATGTCAAAATTGGAGCCATTTGAAAATATGAAAGTTTTAGAAAATTGTTTCAGCTTTTTTATGTTAAAAATTCAACTCATTTCGACTTCTAAAACTCCAGATATAGCCAAAATATTGAACAGTGTTTGGGCTAGAGAATAGATTCAAGCTTCTTTGTTGTTGCAACAATTTGGACTTGAAAATGGCCTTTTTAGATCTTAGGCTCCATATGAAAGTTGTAAGCTTATGTCTTACCTTTCTTTTTATGTAAAGTAGATCTAAATATGAGATCTATAACTCTAGATATGACCTAATTACCGAATATTATTTTGGTTTGGATTGCACCGACATCTCTTTTTTAAGTTTGGTAATCTCTTTATCCTTTCAATTTCAGTTTTTAAATTCATCAATCAATCCTTTCATTTATGTGATAGGCCTGTATTTAAAATGAATATTTACCACAAATTAAAGGTATCTTATATTATTAGATATATTATTATAAAACATTCTTTAGTTAAAGAGTTATTGATACTTCAAGTGCAAAATGATGATATAAAACCTTGATAAAAATACACTTTTAAGTATCAATCATAAAACATGCTTTAGTTAAGGAGTTATTAACACTTTAAGTGTAAAATGATGATATAAAATGATGATAAAAATGCACTTTTAAATACTAATCACACAAATCTCAATCGCCCGTTAATCAAAATCAAATTTGCCAAAAAACCTAACAGAAATCACAAAAAGAAACCAATTTAAACCAAACCCAAAAAATCTAGAAAAGAAAGTCATCATAAAATCTAAAAAATTTGATCCTTTTTGTGTCTCCCAACTATGTTTTTAACATGTTTGGCGCCACACAAAATTACATATACTACCAAACATAGAAGTATCAATATTTTAGCACATGGTTTTTATGTGATGACATTACCCAATTAATGCTCTAACACGTGGTTGTAACATGCTAACATTACCTAATTTTCTAGTTGATTATAATAGCCTTTAAAGATAAATTCAAACCCCAAACAAAATTTTATTATTTTATGTGTTAGGGTTAATGTCATTGTAATGGTATAAAATCATTGATGAACTATTTTGAAGAAGTGATAAAGTGAGATCAAAACCACATAATAGGGTTGAGAACACAGATTGCAAAACAATATAATAGTTTGGTTTTACAAGTGAGTGTTTTTTTTAATAGATATGTTTAATTTACGTGCGATTCAAACCATTTTTCTTAAAAATATATATATGGTAGTTTATGTATAAAAAAAAGCTCAATTTTTAATTAAAAAAATCAAGTGGTAGTATGATCATTAAATGAGTCATATCATTCAGATGTTGATTTTTTTTCATATAATAATTTTTTTATATATATATAGTTTTTCTATATGATTGAATGTATATTGATTTTTAGGAATTAATCCAGGGATAATATGATTCTTAAAGAGGTTAGTTACTCAAAAGTTAAAAAAGTATTAAATGTGATTGATATACTTTATTTTAATATGTGTGTGTATTTGTGTGATACACTTCATTTTTATGTAGAAAATTGACGGTTAGTTGAACAATTCCTTTGACGACACCTATATTAGCGAAGTCATTTATAAGGTGATCACATTTTTTTTAAGAAAAAACATATCATATTCTTTTATTAACATTTTTTGATTATCACTTAGATTTTTTTTCAATATTTGAATATTTATATATAAGTTTTTTAGATTTCCATACACATTATTCTTTATCATTATCATTGCGAGTTGATTTTGGTTAGGTCAAAACAACCCATGTAAACTAATTAATCATTCAATATCTTTTTAAATCCAACACTTGTATTCTAAAGCTCATTGGCTTGTGTTTTGCTGTGAATTATATCAAATTATTTCTAGATTTGTTTTCTTAAAAAAAAATATGAGTTTAGAAAAAAAAATAATTTCTACATCATGAGTAATTTGTTTTTCTATCTGTAATGAAATATTAAAATAAATAGACATGATGATATGTTTCTTTAAAGTAAATATTAAATAATTAATTAAATTAAATTAAAAAAATCTTTTAAAAAAAGCTAAATCCAACAAATAACAAAATATAAAATGACCTAAAAATGCCAAAATGATGGGGAAAAGGAGGGGGAAAAATAGAAGATAAACTTAGACAAATCCCTCAAACTTGAGTTCTTCCTTGAAATTTACAACCTATTAAATCCTAAACATGAGATGAATTAAGAAACTCAATTTAATATTAAAGCATGAAATAAAAAAATTAATTTAAAAAACTCAATCTAATATCGAATAAAATCATAAAACAAAAAAAATAAATCCAAAATAAAATAAATAACAATAAGATCAAATCTAAAATGAAAAAAAATAAAGAATGAAATCAAAAGGTAAATTTAATTCATTAAAATGATTCAAATAAAAAAAACAATTAAAAAAGCAAAAACCAATTCCCATTAGAAAAAAAAACTTGTAAGGTTGTTAAATGTTGAAAAGGCAAGCCTAAAAACCAAGAAAAAAAATGACAAAAACAAACCATCCTCTACCAAACCAGAAAAAATTAGGTCACAAGCGTTTAGCCCCCGCATTTATGAATAAAAAAACGTTAAAACCCTACTTGTTTGCTGGAAAGTAATTTTTTTTAAGTGAATTCTAGAAAAGTGAATTCCAAAAAAGTAAATTATTTTATGATGTTTGATAGTGTAATGAAAAATTAAATTGAAAAATAATTTTCAGTATTTGGTTATGTCATGAAAAATGAATTAGAAAATAACTTATTAATATTTTATTTTTCTCAAGTTTACTAAAATAATAAGAAATAGATTTTATAAATTAAATAATTGAATGAGAATGAAATTGAAAAAATATATAATTTCATAAATTATCTCAAATAAAATAAATAATAATCAAAATAATAAAGATCAAATCTAAAAAATTAAAAAAATAAAAGATGAAGAAATTAAAATAATAATAATAATCAACATTTCATAAATTATTTTAAATAAAATAAGTGACAATCAAAAGAATAAGAATCAAATTTGATATATAAAAAACTTCAATAAAACAATAATAAAAAAAAGCAAATAATAGTTATAAAAATATATATCAAAGTTAATATAAAAATAAAATTTTAAAAAATAAATATTTAAAACAATATATATATATATATATCAATTAAAAGTTTAAGGATCAAATTTGATACAAGCAGCAAATAATAACATTTCTAAATTTTTCAAAACTTCTGAAAAATATTTTCCTTCTAAATTTTTCAGGAAAACATTTTTTTCAAAAACCTTGCCAAATTTCTCTTTAATTAGAAAGTATTTTTTATTAATTAATTTTTTTTAATTACAAACAAACAAACAAAAATTTAAAAAGTGATTTTTCAGAAATCACTTTTTAAAAAACAAATACTGCCACAAAGAAAAAAAATTTCTTAAAAATCAAGCCAAATTTTTTAACTGAAAAATATTTTCCATTGATCGGAAAGTATTTTTTATTAATCAATTTTTCTATTAACAAATAAATACAAGAAAGTTTAGAAAATAATTTCTTAGAAACTACTTTCCAAGAAACAAACATAATATAAAAAAAAATAAATTTTACCCATCATAAGCCACCACAAACTCCTTTCAAAGATAGTGGAGTGGATCACTTAGCAACACATTTCATGAAAATAAACTTTTTTTATATTATTATTATTAATTAAATTATTAAATTATCCTTGTAATCACTTGATAATTATAAAAAATAAAATAAAAATAAAAATAAAAATACCGACATGCCTTTGAGGACAAGCCTAAGACTTTTTAATTCCTATGACAATAAAATAGTTATACTGTGAATGTTAAGAAAATTATACAAAAAAACCCTAAATCAAAGTGTTCTTTTTTAAAAAAAGAAATTAGTAACTATATTATACAAAAAATTATGAAAAGATTGAGATACCCCGAACCATTATTCTAAAATGACAAACAAATCTAGCAAAAAAACTATTTTACCCCTATAAAAAGTAAAAGTATTACATGACTTTTTTAAAGGACAATTCCAGTAAAATGAAATATCCAGGCTCCCCTTGGAAAAACCTAATTAGTACTATATCCATGATTACTATTTGTATCATATTATATTTATAAATTCAAAATAGGAGTAATTTTTTTATGCTAATCATAATCAATCGAATAATTTGATAAATACATCAAATATTTTGTGGAAGGTGTGAAATGAATTGAAAAAAAAAAATTGTGGCAAAAAGACATGGTATTGGAGGCATTTGCCCTATATATGCAAATCAAAATCATGCAAATCTTTACTCAGATCGGAGTAGAGCACAAACCTAAAAAAATTGAAGAAGCCCGCTCAAGAATAAGAAAATGTTATCTCAGGAATAAGAAAATGTTATCGTGATTTGAATTAGATCCCAATAAAAGAATACATCAATAAGAAGTTAGTTTGATAAGTTCAAAGATGGTAAAAAAACCATCTTTCTTGAAAAATGGAGGAAAAACCCCTTCATTATTCGTTAAATGGGATCTCCATATTGATTCTTTTTTCCCACACCAAAGAGGTACTTCTAATACACGTTATTCTCTCTATGCTTAATTGAACGGCTGATTATCAACTGGAAAGCTTAAAGTCTCCACGAATTGATCAAGGCTCTGCCTAGGAACATGGAAAGGGGAAGAGAAAAAGGAAGCTTAGCTCATCCTAGCCGATGAGTAGTAGAAACCTTGAAAACTAGCACCGCGAAAATGAAGAAAAGGATAGATAGCCTATTGAATCCATAAATCACTCAAAATGATTAATGATCATAGTCCATAACTCATTGATCGCCAAAACTCTCAACTAAATTAACAGTTAAACGTCTCATCATATGCAGCCAATCCTGCTTAACATAATTATAACTGGTTCGAAATGAAGAACTCAGACATAAACACCAGAAGCAAGTAACATGAACAAGGACCCAAAACCCTGCACCAGCGACATTGGCATTCAGATAGAGCAATGAACCAAAATTAATAGTAACAAATCAGAAGGTGGAGGGAGTAACAAACACAACATATCATACCAGAAAGAAAGAGGCTAATGCTCCTGTAGTAAGCTCCTTGGCCAAACTGCGATTTCTCCTAGAAGAGGTCGCTTCGTAGCTGCATAAACCATGCTTGTATAAAATCAGAAACAAGATGGCACATATTTGCACACAAACAGATCTTTCCATAGTTCCATCAGCAACATGTTCAGACAATACAGCAGATCTTGTCATAAATTCATCAACAACAAAATTTTCAAAGAAAATACTCTTTGTTCTAAGAAAGAAAACAAGAAAACAAAATGCCTGCTACATAGCATGTTAATCTTCATTATAACAGTACATTAAGTATTTACGACGACCGACCGAGGATGTTTGTAATTATTAATCTTCAGCAAATTCTGGTGGAGTACTAATATCTCATGGAAAACCTAAATAGAAGATTAAAATATGAGGAACAATCAAATTAAATTAAAATCACATCATTTTGACTGGTAATTGATTATTTTTTTCAGCAAATTACAACACATGTAGATCTGATCTAGTGGAGGAAAGGAACAACAACAATTCATTTCAGCATAGCTTAGCTTACATGAAGAAGGAAGCAGAGACAATAAGGCCGATGGCCAGCATGAATATTGCGAGGGTTGGGTACCATGTCACCGGGACTGGACTCGGTATTGCTGCTGCCTTCGAACCCTTCAATTCAATAAGCGAAAAAAAAAAAGAAGAAGAAGAAAAGGAACTATGTAAATCAATTCAATTCTCGACTATTAAAATAAAAAATTAATAGCAATTGATCTTTTACCATTGATTTGTATCACCTAACGTTTGTTTTGTGAGATCTTTTAATCTCGTTGCTGACTCCTGCTCTGCTCTGTCCTGTTCTGCTTTAATTTTCCATGTTCTAGGGATGATAAAAGTATAAAAACTAGAAGTAGTAATAAATGGGGGGGCTGCGGACCTCGCTTTTGGGCCGACATTTAGTTGGGCTTTAACCTTTTCTTTTAGCTGCGCTGGCCTTGGCAGTTGGACGTGATGAGTAAGGCGTTGTTTGGAATGTTTAATGAAATAAATTTAAAATTAATCATTTATATATTTTTTTGTTGATAATAAAATATTTTTAAAAAATAAAAAATTATTTTAATATATTTTCAAATAAAAATTATTTTAAAAAATAATTTCTACTACACTTTCAAACACCTTAATTCAATCCATTTTAATATTGAAGAAAAGACTAGTATTGAGAAATTAGGATATATTGTAAAACTATATATTTAGAAGCAGATAATATATTTAATAAAAATTAAATAAAATAAATATTAACAATACAAATTAAAGAATATTCTTATTTCATATAATCTTATAGATATAATATATTAACATCTTCTTAACCATACTTCTATTTATATAAAGTCATAAAAAAATGTAGAGTTCAAATGAGTTTGGAGATGATGAATAAATATGAAGATGAAGAAATAAAATAATACAAAGAAACATATATGATTTCATAACACTCTCATTTAGATGTTTTTTATACAATCTTACGCATTATAATATGTCTCATTAAAAACATTATCAAGAAAAAATTTCATGAGAAAAAACAACAAACTTTGTTAAGAAAAAAAATATAATATATATTAATCTCTCCTGATAAATGTATCACTTTAAGCCTTTAAGCTATTGTATTGCATTTCAATATTGCATCATAATCTTTCAAACGTTATAATTAGTAACGCTTTAGTGAATAAATTTGTTAGATTATCTTTCAAGCAAATTTGCTTAATATCAATATCACTATAGTTTTCAAGCAAATTTGCTTAATATCAATATCACTATAGTTATCAAGGTCATGTGTGAAATATAATTTTTTTTTATGAGAGGTGTTTTGTTTTATCTTTTTTAACATATCTTTTTTTTAATTGAGTTATGCATATAATATTGTTTTTATACAGTATGGTCATGTGTGAAATATTCCAGCATGAATATATGAAATGGCAACTAATGTTTGATTTGTAAATCTTTATATAATAAAATTAATGTCGTATGTAAAGAGATAATATATTTTATATTGAACTTTATGTGAATCATAAAAATATCCTATATTATCATAATCAACTAATTCATGATTCTCATTATTTGAATAAAATAAACCAACATTCATAGTTCCTTATTGGTGATGAAAAATATGTTTAACTTCATTTTAATGTCTCTGGATGGGAGAAGAGCTTTATCTTGCTGCAAATTCATAAAGAATACTATATGAGGTCCTGTATTATTAGTAAGATATATTAGCACATCAATTGCACTATGGTACATGATTAAGCAATTTTTTATTATTCTTTTAAGGTTTAAAAGAGGTTTTTTTTTCATATCAAGTGATCGAACAACTATTAGGGGTACTCAATATATATGCTTTATCTGTATAACATCTTTTAAGAATCTTTTCTGTATAAGTTGATTGATGAATGAAAATTCATTTACTAAATGCTTGATTTGCAGGCTAAGATAAAATTTTGTTTTCATCTCAAAATTTTTCTTTAAATAATTTATTGTCTTTGATATCTCTCTAAGTTTTTGAATAATATTTAAATCATCAACGTACACAACAATAATAGTAAAATCATATTTTGAATTTTTTATATAAAAATAAATAGGCAATTATATCATTATTATACCTTTAGAAAAATATATTCATTAAAATGATTATACAACATGTGTTCTAATTGCTTTAATCATTATAAGCTTCAGACATTTTAAATCCTCAAGAGATTTTCATATAAACATCTTTATTATTTAACCCATATAAATAGATTATACATATATCCACCAGAAACATATCTAAATTTCATGAGTTGTTAGGCTAATGAGATACTAATGTAATTACATATATTATATATTTTATCATAATCAATGCCATATTTTATCATAATCAATGCCAATTCTTTAACTAAAACCTTTCTGCTATTAGTCGTGTCTTACATCTTATGATTTTATTTTTCTCATTTTATTTTCATACAAATATTTATTTATATCCAACTAGCTTTACACTTTCAAGTGTTTGGACCACATGCCTAAAAACTTCATGTTTTGTAAGTAAATTTAATTTTTTTTGGATTGTTTTTTTTTTAATTTTGGCCAATTATGTCTACGCTAATATTCTTCAATAGATTTATGCTTAAGGTTACTATTTTCACTAATGATATCAAAAGATGTATTATATAAAAGAAATATTGTTAACAACTACCTCACTTTAGTTCCATCTTTATTTTTATAGAGACATAACTTATTAAGATCTTTTTATTTTTACTATTTTTAAGTACTTGAACCTATTCTGAAGTTTTATAATTATTTATGTTTATATCCTTATAAATGTTTGTATTCTTAATAATTCTAACTTGATTATTTGCTCCTTTTCTTTTCTAGAAAATTTTTTTAAAACCAATTGGTCTACCACGTTTCTAATATGCTTTAGATTCATTTACTATAATTTTATTGAATAGGCGTATTGGGATTTTAATCCAGGCAAGAACATTTATAGCTAGTATATAAGATTTGGATATTCTTTTTAAGTTAGTGAATGCATCTAGTAGTTGATTTGCTATGTTTTATAAGCGAAATATCTTTTCAATTTTTTTATTATATTGTTTTGTAGAAGGATTAAAATTTAATAATGATAATGTATTCCATGTAATATCTTTATCCAGGTATTTAATTCCTCCCCTTAATGTTAGAAATATAGTCTCATCAAAATGATTGTCTGAAAATCATGTCGTAAATGAATTACTTGTTAAGGGTTCAAGATATTTAATTATCAATAAGGATGCAAACCCAATATATATTCTCATCTTTTTTTAAGGACCCATCTTTATATGTTATAATGGATAAATTGGAACATACATTGCATAATCAAATATTTCTATATGAAAAATGTTTAATTCAATACCAAAAACCAATTATAAGGGGAAGAATTTATAAAAAGATGTTGGTCTAATAGGTATAAATGTTGTTACATGTAAAATAACATGTCTCCAAATAGAGATAAATTTTTGTTCCTATGAGCAATGACTTTGAAATTAACTGGAGACATTTAATAAAGGATTTATCAAGACTATTCTAAGTCTAAACATGGATGACAAGATGTTCAATGTTTATACTAAGTGACATGCAAAAATTATAAAATATTTAGGATGTGAATTTACCAGCATTGTTAAGATGATTTGTATTGATTATATGATCTAGAAATTATGCTCATAATCTAATAATTTTATCAAGTAATCTTGCAAATGCTAAGTTGCGAGTTGATAATAAACATATATGTGATAATCTTTTAAATACATATATTAAAATCATAAAATATCTAAATGGTCTACATGGTAGGAAAATGACCTTACAAATATCACTTTAAATACATTATAAAAATCTGAGGGATTTAATCCTAACTTTAATTGGTAATGATTTATTAACCAATTCATCTTTAAAACAAACAACATAAAAGAATTCTTTAAATTATTATTGATCTATAATGATCCAACTGGTCATGCTAAATAATAAAATTATTTATTTTATTGAACTTTTGGTTCATAATTTCATTGACTTTAATTTTAGTAATACCTATATAGTATAAATATGAAGATAAAATGAATGTTTTTTTCAATATTTGTTTTTTCATAAAGATATTTGATATGACATAAAGATATTTTATATTATTATCATTAGCAATCTTAATATGATACTTATTATGACATGTATCCTTAATACTTAGCAAATTTCAACTTATTTGGTAGAAAACAAAACATTATCAATTACAAATTGTATTCTTGATGCAATTAAAGCAATATAAAAAAAAATTGTTAAAGATTTTAGTTGGTTTAGTAATAAGACTATCTTTAATAAAAAATTTAGATATTTTTGCTACCTTTTATGTGGTCGGGTGATTCTCTTATTAAGTTCTTGATTGAACCTGCAAACTCTTTAAAGGATCGATCAACTTTGTTATAATTTTATATTACTTATTTGTATTTCTTTATAAGAATAAAGTGGAGGTGATCATTACATATAGCTTTGGTTCTCCATAGGTAGGTTCTTGCTAGATCAAGTTGTAAACAATTTAAATATAATTTTAATGTATATTGGGAGGTGTCTGCATTAGTTCTCTTAGGAAACATCATATTGGCTCTTTTATAGTCTTCAATCAAAGTTTGTTAAACTTGATATTGTATTCATTTTTTTTTTTCATCACTATCAAATTTTAAAAAATATTATTTATGTCTGAGAATGGTGTGTATTGTTGCATTATTTGTTGAGCATATATATATATATATTTATCATTAGAGGTGAGCAAAAAAAAAACCAAAAAATTGATTAAACTAAGAAAACTAAAAAACATAATTGAAAAAATCAAACCGTGAAAAAAACCGATTAGAATTTTGAAAAAATCAATTGGTTCGGTTCAGTTTTGGTTTTATAAATCTGAAATAAAAAATCAAACCAAACCAAAAAAACAAAAACCAAAACCAAAAAACTCGAGCCAAACTGGTTTGAATTAGTTTTTGTTCTAAAAAACCAAACCGAACTAAAATAGTTGGTTTGAACTGGTTTTGATTTTTTAAAAAAATTGGTTTGGTTACTTTTTTTAGAAAATCAAACCGAACCAAAAGTGATCACCCTTATTCACCACTGATACTGGACTCATTCACAGTATGATGCAAGTCCATATTTTTTTCATAAAAAAAATAAATACATAATAAGGCATGGTTTTTAAAGTTGCAAATGACAATTATTATTACACAATTATTTATAGTAAATAAGCTAAAAATAAGAGGAACAAATCAAAATACATTGAAATAAACTAGCATAAAAGACACATGCCTAAAAAATTAACAAAATTTTAAATTTTGATACTCTTATATTTAACTAACTAATTATTATTTTTTATAATAATTTAGTTAATACAATTAGTCTTGAAGTTTCTTAGACAAGTATCAAATTTCTTTTTTCTATATATTCATTTTCTTTATCAATTTTCTAAGTAATCTATTCTTGTGATATTTATTCAAAGCAGAAAAATAAATAATTAAAAAGATAAAACTCATTGTTTATTTTAAGCATCGATATACCTACCTAATGCATGTGAAGGTCTTGTAACCCATTATATATGGTTTTTCTACATTAATTTCCCTTGAAATACCACAATCAATACTATCAATATTCTCATAAACACAATTAGAAACCCTATTTGACCCTTCTTAACAATTGTCAATAGGTAATTTCATTCATATTCACATTTCTTATATATATAAAGCTTTCTTATAACATGTCTTAGCCAATTCATATGCAACTATAAATTATATTATAAACTTTCTAAGCCTTATTTGGTCAAATCCATCACCTAAGTGTGCATGGTTTATTTATTTTTAGAAAAATACTACATAGATCATTAAATTATACAATCCAACAATCTCATCTTTCTAAGATTCCATAAACCAATCATTCTTTAACATAACATTATCCAAAATTTCTATTTATAAAATCAACTATTCTTTTCTTAGCAATCATCTCTCTCTCATACTACCAAAATAATTTTTAATATATAGAGTTTATTACCTATTATTTAAAATTTTCTCCGAAATCCTATCCTCCTATCTTGGGCCAACCTTAAAGGTATTTTCTTAATTTTTTATTATCCAATTTTAACCTAATTCAATCATCATTAGCTCAATTAAACCCACAAGACACGTCAATATTATCAAAAATTCAAATAAAATTCCTTACTCTTATTTTCTCTCTCTAACCGAACATATATCCTTGGAAGAGAATGGATTTTCCTTTAAATTTGTATAATTTTTTCATTTACCCAATCTTTATTCATGCCTTTAAACTTGATTCAAACAAAAAATATCCTTACAATTATCACAACCACAAAAATCCATTTTCTCCATGATGCTTAAACATCAATTTAAACCTTATTATGCTAAGTTTTCAAAACCAAATACAATAAAGGTTGTTCTTACCTTCTTTTAAGTCTCTATAATACTTTATTTTAGCTTGGGGGTTTATATGTTGCCCTATGTAAAAGTTTCTTCTTTTAAGTAAGAACTTATTTACCTTTTCTTTTAGCGACATATTGATGATGATGCTAATAATATTTTTGTATAGAGATAGATTGACTCCTCATAACTGGGGTGAAATCCTTCACTTTATAGTGACCTAAGTAATGCTCAATTACCAATGTTACATCTTCCACTTTTTCTAGGCTCTAAAATTATATTATGTTTAGACCAAACTGGTTAGTGGTATAGAACATAGGTAAGGGTATACACTATACAAATCCTTATTCTCTAGCTATAAAATAATGGTTATAGAGCTCACATGAGTAGCAATTATTCCTTTGCAAAAGATCTATCACCAACCCAAAGTGTAGATACCTATAGTTCATTATGTTTGTTCAAACTATAACATCCTTCTATGTTTTAGAATTTTTCCTTTAATGTTGAGGGTCTAATATCCACTAGGAGCTATTCACATCGACACAAGAGTTGTTATAGATAAAAAGGTCTCCACATATCTTGTAAAAAATAGTAATGAAGTGAGATTCTTATCAAGCTCTCCCCTATATAATTCAATTAAGGGTCCACTATCTATTAGATATTATTGAATTCATGAAAAAAGGTTGTAGCCTATGTTTAAACCTATTTACCCTTTATCATGAAGGTATGTTGTTCACTCCTAACTTGAGATTCTCTTAATGCTTTATATATATGGCTCAATATAAAAGGTTATAGTGTTATTATTCTGTTTTTGAACAAAGCCATTACTATCTTTAAATATATTTTTGTTGGTTTTTTTTACCTAGAATAGATAAGGTATCTATGCATCCAATACAAAAGGAAAATTAAGTGTTCTCTTTGAGTGGAAAAAATTTTCTTTTTTCTTTTCTCACATCAATAGAGTACTATATTCCAAAGTACCTATTAAAATATCTTCAAATTAATTTATGAGAATTTATGTGAAGGCATAAATTTTCTCCCCTCCTAGGTATAAGCTTTTAAATCAAACAATATAATAATCTATATCTCATACCTGAAGATAAAAATGTTGTTTAATTTCAATCAAAAAAGGAAAAGAGCTACCAATAATTTTCTATTTGGTTTGGTGGGAATTCAAGACAATTAGATTGCCTTGTAGATTTTTTGGAATCTTTATTCCTCATCAAAATATTGTTGCATCATGTTCTACCAACTACCAATTAATGTAGTCTATAATGACAATAATAGGCCATATTAGAATTGATTGCTTCCATATATTTAAATTTACATAGTTATCCTAAAGGAAAAGTCTTTCTTTCTTAGTGTTTATAGGAAAAAAGATTATTTTTTTTTAAGCACGAATTCCTCTTGGTATTGACCAATAATTATTTATGCCTCATGGAGTATTGTTAATAATTGAAAGTGATGCATAGTCAACATCCTAGGTGTCACGCTTAAAGTTAGGTGACATTTTGTTTTAAAAATATTTAATAAAACAACATATCAAAAAGTGATACACGATTGATATTTTGAAAAATCAATGCTTAATTTTCCATATCATTCATGATAAAAATTAAAATATTATAGCATCATGTTCTGTCAATTAATGTAGCCTATAATGACAGTAATAAGCCATATTGAAATTGATTGCTTTCATATATTCAAATTTACATAGTTATCCTTAAGGGAAAGTCTTTCTCTCTCAATGTCTATGGAAAAAAGATTATCATCTTTAAGCACAGATTTCTCTTGGTATTGATCGAGACATTTCTCGTTTATACTCTTAATTTGAATTAATTTTAAGGGATTGGATAAAGCATGACTCGTTCATTTCAACAAACAATCCCGTGCTTTCCTTCACAACAAAAATTCAAATTTGGGCACCAAAAATTGACCCAGCGAAGAATAAAGGTTTTATCCATAGTAAAACATAAAAACCTACGAAGAAGTTAAAAGCAAAGATATTATTCAATAAATATGATTATAGTTATTTTTTAGTGTATTTTTTATTTATAAATATATTAAAATAATTTTTTTATTTTTTAAAAATTATTTTTAATATGAACATATAAAAATAATTAAAAAATATCAAAAAAAATAATTTAAAAAAAAACACAAAAAGCAAATAGAATTAAACATATCACACATAACAACAGTAAACAGTGAAATAAAAATAAAGGAAAAAGAAAGAGACTTCAACATCAGGGACTTTCACTGGAGGTAGTTAACCTCAAATGTGAGTTGGATCCACTCTCCAAAGACTAACCCATTTTTAAATAAAATAATCTTTTAATTAAAATTAAAATAAAATAATCATATAATGATAGTAATAAGCTATATTGGAATTGATTTTCATATGTTCAAATTTACATAGTTATCCTTAAGGGAAAGTCTTTCTCTCTCAATGTCTATGGAAAAAAGATTGTCATCTTTAAGCACAAATTTCTCTTGGTATTGATCGAGACATTTCTCGTTTATGCCTCATAAAGCATTGCTGATAATTGAAAGTGATGTATAGTTAACATCCTAAGCGTCACGCTTAAAACTAGACAACATTTTGTTTTAAAAATATTTAATTAAACAACATGTCAAAAAGTGATATATGATTGACATTTTCAAAGAATATTGTTTAATTTTCTATGTCATTCATGATCAAAATCAAAATATTATTGCATCATGTTCTGTCATTTAATGTAGTCTTTAATAACAATAATAGGTTACATTGGAATTGATTGTTTTTATATATTTAAATTTGCATGGTTATCCTGAAAGGAAAATCTTTCTCTCATAATGTGGAAAAAAGATTATCTTCTTTCAGCATAAATTCCTTTTGGTATTAACCAAGACATTCTTTATTTATGTCTTATGAAGCATTGCTGATAATTGAAAGTGATGCATGGTTAATTGAAAATGATGCATGGTTAACATCCTATATTTTGTTTCAAAAATATTTAATTAAACATGTCAAAAAGTGATACATGATTAACATTTCAAAAAAACAATGCTCCATTTTCCATGTTATTCATGATCAAAATGTTAAATGATTTAAGCAAAAAATAAGGATTAATATTTCTTCATTTATTATAAATTGAGAGACATAAAAGCATTGTTTAACCAAAAATAATTCATCTATGCATTGATTAAAAACAGTAGTTATTCACTATTACTTTTCAAGCAAGCCAATAATAGTTGAAATTAATCACCAATTCGTGAAGTAAGTTAAGATATCCAGTGGATCAAAGTTCATAATAGTGATCAATAACTAAGTTTGTGTAGAAGATGATTCTTTAACAATTAAATTAATGAATGTAGTATAATAAAAACATATACAATTACGAGGAATGTTGTGTGCAAACAAGAAATATAAAATGTACTAATTCTTATCTGTATTAAACAATTTTTATAAAAATTTTATATTTATATAAATTTTATCTTTATAATATTAGAAGTCATCCACCAACAACTGGAAATGATGTTTTGCTCTATATGCATGGTTTATTCACAAGCTTTATGCAATTTTTTCGCCTCTTTTCTTTATTGAAAGTTACAACTTTTATTTATCACTTTTCCTGAAAACTTTCTTAATCTTTATCGCTTTTTCTTAAGCTATAATATAGGCATTTCCTTTTCTGTTTTTTTTTTCTTTTAACTTCTTAAAATCAAGTTAAAATCTCTACAGTCTTTGATTTGCAAGATTGTAATCGGTCTTGCTCGAAATAAAGTTCCTAATTATAAGTATAATTTCTTCTCATTGAAATAGAATAATCAAGAATTGATCTATTAAATCTTGTCGAATTAAAAAAATCCCCAAAAGGGATCACACCCTTTATAGAAGTGAGAATAAAATTTTAGTATATTTCAGTCACAAAAAGGCCTATGGCTCTCCGTACAATACCTGTAAGCTGGAGTCCACGACACAACTGAGGTCATTCCCGCTTCCTAGACTATCAAAAGGACACAAAACCAGAGAATGAAGGCTTAAACTGCCACAAGAGAAGGCATATACTATTAGTCTGCCAACCTGGGCAGTCAAAACCACATTGTAATCTGTCATTTTTTACATAGATCCAAGACCTTTAAAATTGATTACAGCTATTTTACCAACTTCCCGACAATCGGTTTTGCACAAGTCCTTCCAATATTTCCTGCAAATTTATAAACGTTTTACACTACGTTATGGCAAGCTTCGTTAACAATGCATCTTTGGGCCGTGCCTGACTAAAAAATAAGGAGGCAGACCCACCGCCTTCACAACAGTGAATTGCATCCATTATGCCAGATGGTTTCCACGTAAGGAATTGGACAGCTCTTCACTGTGACAGGCATCTACTGATGAGGAAAGAGTCAGAGCTTGTAAGTCACCAATTGAGTCCTTAGATGAGTAGTCCACTGCAGAATCACCTGATGGAAATCAACATTTAGAAAGTATGAAGCACTGTTCTTTAGAAAAGTATAAACAATTGCTTAATATTTGAATTGGATTTATTACTGTGACAAGAATCGGTGGATGCATGCCTCGGTAATGAGCTTCTCTTCACATCTGCTGGAGTTTAACAATAAAGAAAACTTCTTAATTGACCGTCACATAGGAAACAATTGCAAAAGCAGGTCCATCAAAACTACAAACAAAATAATGCAGGCTGCAATCATTTTTTCCCTTCGAATTCCACTTGCAGTTGAAGCCACAAGAAAGGAAAGCACGTAGGTAGGGTTATTATCTCGAGACAGGAGAAACAAAGATAGCAAGGACATGTCTCCCTATACTTCACTTCTTGTTTTGAAAGTATAGAAATCCACTTCGAAACCACTCAAAGATATATTTATTTTCTATCTTTGTCTCTGTCTTCAATGTTTTTGTCTGTTTCTTCTGTCATCAGACACTAACCAAATGCAACCTCAAAGAACTAGCTGTGATTGGGGCCACCCAATTAACAAAATCATGTGCATCTATAAATTGAGTAAAGATGGACACAACTTCTTTCCATTTAAATTCGGAAGTAGCTTAGTGTGGGTCCAAACAATGATTGTATTTGCATGACGTTTATAAGCATGACTATCTACAAGAACATGAGAATCCTGACGTCACAAACAAACATACAATGTCATAAGAATCTTTTGCTGATAGCATATTGAACAAGGATTATGAAAAATTCTCATACCAAAAGAATGATGTAGCCCTTTCACAGCATCAAAGTTCTTGTACGTGTAACCAACAAAACTAAGATCTTGAGGATTCAACATTGTCTGCCAAAAAGGTTGTAGGAAATGATTAACATGCCTTGATAAACCACAAACACTAAGAAGCATATCACTAGTTAGAGCGTCATCAAATTAGGTTAGCTTTGTGATTTGAAGATGACCAAAATACAGTATTGATTATTTGAAGATGACCAGATGCAAGTTGATGACAATAAAGACTTGATGTGGAACCAATTGATGAACACAAAAACAACACATACCCAATAGAAAAAATATTTATCTAAAAACTCAATATATTTGATCATTCAATATTCCAAGCATCATAACATAACTAGAATGTCTAACTAGGGTGCACATTTTATAGGAACCAAACCAAATTGAAACAAGAAAATTAAATTCTAATTGTACCAAGAAAATTGAAAAAAATTAAAGGCTTCCTCTCAATAAGAATAGGAAAACCTACGAAATGAAATAAATTAGGTTCCTATTTTAACAACTAAAAAGTAAATACAAACATTCCTAAATAGCACCAACTACCAAGAATCCAGAAAAATCATAGTTTTCTAAAAAAATCATATTCTATTTTCCAAAACAATATTACATGATCCACCTCCTAACATCATGAGCCAAACTAATAGAATTTTTACATACCACTAAATTTGTCCTAGTCATTTTGTGATGGATGCATTATTAATTATTTCATTTCATAATTATAAATGTGCTATTAAATGTGAAAAAAATTAGCACTCCAAATATGATTTACTACATAGATGATTTGAACAAATTTAATTATTTGTAATAGTTCTATTGGTTTGGTCCATGATCTTAGGTGATGGACTAGGTCCGTGTATTAATTTATCATAATTTCCAATTTAGATGTTCTTCATCCACATCAAGACTAGCATGAGATACCAAATTCTTGAGGGATGTACCAAATTTCAATGAGATTGAAACATGCCTACCAAATTGGAGCAGGTGGATTGAAACTTCACTCAATAATCTCAATGTAATTGTGTTTTACACAATAAGTCCATAATATAATGTCATCTATGTATAGTCAATTACATTATATTCCTCAGATAATAATTTTCACTCATATTGATTGCATGTAAGCATAATATACATGACTGGAAGGAAAAAAAAAGTAGAAAATGTAAAGGGTAAGCCTTCAAAGTAGAAAAAAACCATAAGAAAGTGAAAAACATCAATCCATATCCCAATATATTCCAGTCCATGAAAACAAGCAAGCTTAGACTCCTCTAAAACAATAAATTCATAAGCATCAAAGTGGCTCGCTATGCAAATCTATGTTTAAAGTCCAAATCTTATATTAAAAAAATTAAAAATCAAACCCCAAATTGCATTAGAAACCCCACAAAACAACTTTACCTTACCTCTAAACTTTTCATCACACTATGGCTTGTTTCCATCCTTTCCATTATACAGATTAATTCAATCATTTTAGCCCTCACTTTATTCATACTTGCATCTCATCCCTAAGAATACTCCAAACATAAAACCCAATGACCATTCACTATCGGTTAAGACAGACATGTTTGTGATGTTTTATTAGGCTTATCTATGATGAACTACTTTGACTTAAACAGCAGAAATTTATGATTGACAGGTACCTTCCTCATGGGTCCAGATCCTCTTCTTGTTGACAGGGGTTCAACCTATCTCAAAAAAGAATTTCTGTCAAAAAATACACTTCTACAAAGGTATTGTACCACAAACACAGATAACCAAATGAAAATGTCAAGGAAAATCTCTTGAAATGAAAAGGAAACAAGCATTAAAGCTTACAAAAGGGGTAAACAAAGAAGGCCTGACATTCATGAGCAAAAGAGCTTAGTTGAGGTGCATAAATAGAAAATTCTCGAGTACCAAGCACAAGCAGTGAGAACACAGAGTGAAGTTTCATTCTATCCTCTCGAGTTAGATCATCCATCAAATCCACAGTTGACATCTATATAGAATTTAAATTCATGTGTTATGAAGCCTTAAAATTTGAACTCACATCAAAACTCATGGAGCTCACACAACTTTAGAACTCCATATTAATTTTCATGTAAGAACAAGCATATCCTGCTGTCAGTTATCAATTTGGAAGCTCAAGACCCAGTTGCTATAAATAAGAGATGAAGTGGGTAATATTGAATCCTTCTTCAGTGACTAAAATGGAACCAAGTGTTAGACTACAGGGGCAAACTAGCTTATTGGTTTTTATTTTTTATTTTTTGAGTTATGCATCCTCCCTAGCAATACCAACCCGCTTCCTCACCAGAATCTCAAAGTAGATGGACTCTAAGTCCACAACTCCACTAAGAAAGCTAGCTCAGCACACCACCTTTATCATATGAAGTTCATAAAATAAAGAAAATGAGATAATTCAGATACGAGTCTAATGTAGCAACATCGATAGGCCTCACTAAAAGTGGGAAAGAGCCATATGCAACAACTCACCTCATCAAATTTCATAAAATTTTGTGTATCAAGCTCCCCATTGACCTCTGGTTTAAATGCTGCCTCCATTTCATAAAGTTTGTCCCATACAATATCTTTGAACCAAGGATGAGCCTGATAATAATCAGCGTTAGTAGATGCAAGGAAGAACAATGATGTTACAGTCAAACTTAAAACAAAACAGAGAGAATATAAGTATTCATGTTGGAATAAACACAAAAGTATACTTTAATTTGGTCTGCCCCCAGAGTACCAAGCCTATGATCAACATCACAAAGCAATCTACAGATCAGATCCTTTGCTTCAGGTGTCAGCCTTGCCTCCTCTGGGAATATTAGGTGATTTCTCCAATGCACAATCTGGAATACATTATTTATCATCTCAGTGAGTTAAAGCGACTGTTAACAATACTAGATAAACAAGAAAACTAGAGGGAAACGATAGATATCTATATGGCAGTATTCTTAAGTAACTGCATGGTACATAAACAACAAACAAGAGGCTTGAGTACTATAACAGTTCTTCATATTAGTACTATATCAAGAACATGTTGCTTCTTCCCCAGCAGTAACAACAGAAGGGACATTATCCTAAGATATCCAGGTCCCAATGCAATGTAATTAAAGCAGTCCCTATGAACTACAGATCACAATGAAATGCTATCATGAACAGCCAGGCCAACCAAATGATATCGTAAATACATAGTGGTTTATCAATTTCCAGTGAAAAATCAAAAGCTTCTTTAGTAGAGTCTCTTGAAAGAATAGCAATACAGTAAAGAATGTTGTACATCTCACAAAGAGAAAGAGGGACAACATTTATGGGATAGAAATGGAAAAGGTAGAACAAAAATAGCTTAGGTTAAGTTATATGAAAGAAGTTAATTTCTAAAAATTGCCTTAAAAAAAGGGAGATTTAGGCTTAGTTAATTCAAGTTGAGTTCACAATACTTCAATAGGAAACACAAGATTTCATTCTTTGGATGATGAATTAAAAAAAAAAAAAAAGTGGTGCACATGCAAAATCCAAGTATATATTATAACACAACATCACAGAGGCACCAAACCGCATGATGATATGATAATGGAGTGCATATCATGTAGCATTGCCAACACAAGGTTTCATTTTTTTTCTAGAAATCAACAAGTTGATGTTAAATTAAAAAAACAGTGCATGTAAAAGCAGAATGTAACAGCATCACACACATTGACACCAAAATGAAAATAATATGATAATGAAGAGTATCTCTCATAATATCAAAATAGATCTGCATGACATTAAAGCTAACCAGGTGTCATGGTTCAACTGGAAGAGAAGAAATCAAACAAATGAAAATAACAACCAGACCTTTCTGCAAGTTGTTACTGGATCATCAGAATAAAATGGGGGATAACCAACTAGCATCTCGTACATTATTGCACCAAGAGACCACCTGTAAGAAAGAAAAATAGGTATTCATTTTCACTTAAATAATCATGTATTTCAATGATGGCATGATGGTACATGTTTTGGATCATAAAGCCCTTATGGACATGTTGTGGAAGAAAAAAAACATACCAATTGTAGTGAAAGAATAGTTCTTAATTGTGGCGACAGTGATATGACTTTCTGAATGATGCAAAAAATTTCACCAATAGCAAAAAGCTTATGCAATTCATAGGAAAAGGAGTGCTAGAATTTCAGACAAATATTCAATCATCAAATGTTGAGTCCACTCCTAATTTGAAGAGCTTACATCAATCAAATTGAACAAAAGCTAATTCCCTATAAAATAAGAATTGTTAGATGATCCAGTTCTTCTAGTATGAAAGGACAAATAATTTAGTTATCTTTTTCTATGAACTAGGATCCTATGTTCTAAAAGTTAGGCAAGTGGAAGAACTGATTATCAAAAAGGAAAAGAAAGTCAGATAATAGATTTTGCATAGATAGAAATGGAGAGAAATTGTGATGAAGAAATAATAGTATGGTATTGATGGCAGTGGATGGTCTCAGACTAGCAGTGGGCAGTGGCATTCATGGTTTTGGCAATAATAGCAATAACACCAAAGTTGTCGCAGTTGTGATGGTAGCATGAGAGGCCAGGAAAACTCATGGTGTTCGTGTTATTGGTGGTGTTGATATCAGAGTGATGATGTGATGATAAAATTGCATTGGTGATGTTGAAGGCACAGTGATGGCAGTGGTGATGGTGGATGACGTTAATGGTGGCTCCGTGGTTGTGGCGATAATGGCAGCATCATGTTGGTCATAGGCAACAACCACAGCAGTAATCAAGACATGTCATCCATGGCTATAGCGTAATTAGTCATGTTTCCATGTTTTTTTCCTTTTCTGAACGGAATTTGTTGAAAAAACATGAAAAGAAAAATGATGAGTTATTCCAATGCTTAGCTACAACTGTGAACATAAACAAAAATGCAATCAATTATTTTGCAAGTTACAAGAGAGAGTAAAATTCATCCTTATTTCCTTACCAGTCACACTCCATGCCATATCCTTTCTTCAACAGCACTTCTGGAGCAATGTAATCTGGTGTGCCAACTGTGGAGTAGGCCTGCAATTCAAACAAAGTGAAGAAAGAACCTCAGAAATAAGACCTCTATATGATAGAAATTCTATAATGGATAAACTACAGATGATGAGAAGATGAAAAGTAAATAACATTATTGCCATGTAGCATCAAAAAGATAAACTGATAAATCACCCCTGTAATATGGCTGGATAGGATCACACCCTTTTTAATTTTGAAAGATGCATCTACACCTTTGACCTCGTATTTTTGTTCTTAACATTGGTGCTAAGCAAGGATTCATTTTCAAAGGAAGAAAAAGATGCAACCCACACACATAAATACAAATAAAATTGCATATTGCACATATGCACACACATTTAGAGCACAAAATCCTAATCCTAAAGCTTAAAGCATCTAAAAAATTCAAACTAGAAAGAAGAAAAGGATGTTAGATGAGGCAGATTTTGTTGCTTAATTACGTAATGTTACTATAATTCCTTCTGCAAAAATTTGTGAATGTGTTCATCAGAGATACCCTCGAATCAAATTGAAGACATAAAGAATGACATAGTTGTAATATCTGAAAAGTGAAAACGATGATTTAATTGAATACCAATTTTCTCCTGTTTATCTGCCAGTGTTGTAGTTGTTCAAGGGGACTTTTCCAGCGCCTTCCACCAGCTTCTGGAAAGTGTCCATCAGCATCCATGGATTCCTTTAAATTTTCATCATCGAGTGCTTCATTTTCATTTATAGCTGATAAATTTGTGCAGTCAAGAGGCTTGCAAAGACCAAAATCAGAGAGCTTCATATGACCGTTTTTGTCTAACAATAGATTGTCAGGTTTGATATCTCTGAAAAAAATATACACATGGCTGTCATTGAGAAAGCTGGGGCAAAAGATTATCTTAGAAATCAAGATAAAGCAATTTAAGATACTTCAGTTCCTCATATGTTTCTGAAAATGTTATTTCAAGTGAATACCGACCTGTGAATGTAGTTGTGTTTATGAATAGATTCTATAGCAAGAACACTTTGGGAAATGTAAAATCTCGCCATGGTTTCAGTCAAAGTCTCTTCTCTTATCAACAAGGTCATGATGTCACCTCCAGGCAGATATTCCATGATCAGGTATAAGTATTCAGCATCTTGAAAAGAATAGTATAGTTTCACAATACAGTGACTCACAACTTCTGCAAGCAAATTCCTTTCAGCTTTGACATGCTCGACCTGTGGCATATGAACAGAGTTAGCAAGCATATGAGACATGCAAGAAAATTGATAGGAACTAAATACAAGTTAAAATGTGTTTCTTTAGATGGAATTACAATTTAAAGACAGACTGTACTTGCTACAGTAAGGACCCACTATTGGTTGTTGCAGTTATTGTTTGCAAAAGTATGTGGAGGAATTTGTTTTCTACAAAAACTGTGTTAAGCTAAAAATTTCAGTTTATCTCAGTTCAGCTAAAACTGCAATTAAAACAACCATTGAAGTGTAATGGCAAATACAGAATAAGTCCTCTCTAACTTAACTTTAATGAAAAAAAATTAGTTTTATTTTTAGTATTTTGTTAGATGTCGATATACCTATAGTTACTTTTTGGTAGAATATATTACTTTTCCAATGAACAGTAGCTGAATTGGCATCCTACACTATCCATTTCCATTGCAGCTCCGGTTCAGCATTCCTCATGGCAAAGAATATGATATCCAACTTATATTTCAATAACATATGCATCAATTTTTTAGTTTTTAGAAAATTTGTATTCATATTAAAAAATGATGGATAGATGTAAATTCAATGACTAGAGAGCAACAGTTAATGTTATTGGATTCATGGTTTACAAGGATGAAATTGGATAAAATGAAAGTTAATGGGGTGAACTTGTCCTTGCTATGGGAGCATAGATTGTAGTTGGAGAAAGTGGGATTTCATATGGTTCGGCAAATCACAGTTTTTGAGTAAGATTATATTCAGGAATAGGTGATGTTTTGAATATAAGCATATAATTCAATATAAAATATGAAGTTTGGCTCCATAACCGTGATGCCAAATGGGTCCTATGAATCTGCTTAAAAAGTGTATGATTCTAGTTTCCACATTCAAATCCTAGGATCCTAGGAGACTAGCTTATCGACACATCACAAACTACAGAGGCTTCACAGATTCTCTTTGGAAATTGAAAGCGATAACAGATAACATGAGGTGCCTAAAGCATCAACATTCAGCAAACCACATTATCTTAATTGAACAGTTATGCCAGTGCATAGATACTGACAAATGGAATAAGATTTTCTCATTAATGTCTTCAAAAAAATCACAAGAAAGAAGATAAGCCTGAAATGAAACTAAACAACTGTCTCAGTCATAATTCCAAAATGCATGCATGAAAAAGTTCACCAGATAATAAACATCTGGTAAATGATGCACCTGAGGTGTAACAAAGATGATAAAAACTTGGTTTCATATTAACAACAACCTTAGCTAATCCTCTGTTTCCCCTCTATGGACCTATTATGTACTAGCAGTCCACCTTATCTGAAAAGTTCTTTAGACTATGACGTGTCTCTCGTTATTATTAACTTGGTAAATTATGAGGCACGAGATGTTACAAAACAACTGAAAGACTCAAGCATGGAGGCATCACCAATACAATAACCCAGGTATCCAGTAAATACAGAACAAATAAATTAAAGAGTAAAATCATAAAATTTAAGTGCATCTTTTAGAAAGAGTTAAAACATTCTATAGTTTCAATCTCACCTGCCCCCTACTAAGCATTTCTGACTTCTTCAACTTTTTCATAGCATAGATGTCGCCTGACTTCTTCTCCCTGCATAACCTAACCTGTAAAATAATAAAATATAAGCACTTTAATAGTCCACCACA
Source organism: Populus ilicifolia (assembly GCA_015708895.1). Taxonomy (NCBI): domain Eukaryota; kingdom Viridiplantae; phylum Streptophyta; class Magnoliopsida; order Malpighiales; family Salicaceae; genus Populus; species Populus ilicifolia. The sequence goes on along the minus strand of SRLM01000176.1, from coordinate 790,607 downwards.
TAAATACAGAAGCCTCAGAATGTACAAGAAATAAAATAAATCCAGGAAGTGTGATTCTATAACTAAAGGTACGCTGGAAAAGCATGTTATACTCAGTATCAGCCAACAACATTATTTTGAATGTCTAGAAAAAAATTATTAAAGGGTGGGGTGTAGAGAACAAATTATTTAAGATGAGAAAAAAAAAATCAAAGAAGAATGACTACATGAAACTGCACGGGATTTAATAAAAAAAATACATCATCTCATCTTTAAAAAGCCTCACTAGAGCCATCAACACCTTTTAATGGCTTTGCCACTATTACCACCACAAGACTTTTAATGTTGCCTTTTCATCTCAGTTTTTTTTAGTGATCTCTGAGACCTTATCTACAAGTAGACCAGTCTTTTGGAGAAATCAAATTTCAATATAAGGAAAATATGTGCCCCATGGTTTTAGAGAATATAATCATTTTATATAACTAGGACAAGATTTTAAGTTTATAATGGTGAGAGATTGTCGCCTGTTAGTTGTCAGGTACAACAATACTTCTCATGTAGGTACTACAAAGCTGAGTGCTGCTCAGCCCTCCACTTCAAAATGTAAAAGCCAAGACCTTACTGTTGGGCTACTTGGTGGAATATGCAGATCAAAGTTCACAGTTTCCAAACAATGAAAGAATAATAAATAACATTGACGATCATCGAAAGGAAGCCTCCATCCAAACTTATACAGTACGTGCATACATCTAACCTCTCCAAATGCCCCTCTGCCTATTATTGTCAAAAGGTCAAAATCATCAACACAAATCTTGTGCCTTTTAAGTCGCATATACTGTGTTTCCTTGTGCTCTAAATCCTTCAGTATGTTAATTTGCTCCTCTTCAGAAACTTGGGAAGATGCCAACTGCTTTTTCAGCTCTAAGCGCCTGCAATCAATAATATCATGTTAGAAACGAATGTATCCAGATCAATAACCCGAACCCACAATCATTACCTCTTCTTTAAGAAATTAAATTCACCTGGACGAAGACAATAACTCATTACAAGAAAAAAAAGAATGAAAAAAAGCATACAGAAGTTGAAGAAAAACAAAAATGCATACAAAATGATACAGTTAGTGCACGGAAATGTCTGCTTCTGAATGTGCTAGAATGATTATTAAACAAGGAGCCAAATGCCAAGCATCCATGGAAGACTGATCAATGTTGATGGAAAACACAATATATATGACCCATGTACATCTCGTGAGAGGATTATGCTCATGAAAAGGCAATGGAAATTCACAATATCTACCACATTTAAATGGCAATCCAAATACCAGAACCTAAGCATTCAGAAATGGAGGAAATAGTGAAAGTTAATCCCATAGATTTATAGAGGATAAATTGAAATAAATTTTCTTTTTCCATCCTTCGAATTTGCTGCCCAACTTATCAATTTTAAAGTTGTTATTGCTTTTTCACGCAGAGAAAAATTAGCAATATAATAATAAAACTAGTAACTTCTAAAGTAAAACATCATTAGAATGGAAAAAGGAAAAGAAAATCCTAAACGGGATCGATCCTCCAAGGAAATTATTTAAACTAAAATGAAACCTTTCTTTGCGTTGCTGGATGTGTTTCATCTGAGCCTTGTAATGATTCTCAATGAAGATCTTTGCAGCAGCTACCCTCTCCAAGGTCAAGCTCGACCCCACCTGATCCCCACCCTCCTCTTCCTCCTCCTCCTCCTCTTCTTCCTTCGCTTTGTTAAGACGATCATCCTCCTCCATTTGTGTAATGATGATGAGGATGGCCCCTTCTCTGTCTCTCTTAGATATGATCTTTTCTCTCCAAAATTTATGCCTTTTGTTTGGTTTTTGTGAATTTTGATGATTGTGACAACGAAGCAAAGCTGACTCAGTTTTCTTACATGTTTGCCACCAGGGAACTAACTCATCTGACCACCTCAAACAAAAACAAGAACTGCAACACGTGGAGGATCCGACTTACGGGAATGGTTCTGGACCCACCCTAACTGACGACATGCTGCGCTTGTTTTTCTTTGTTTGTAAGGAAAATTGTACTATGCCTTTGTTTGATAGGTGACCTCCATGCCTTTGCTTCTCTCTGATTGAGAAAACTTGGCTAAACAATTTCTTCCTCCTTTCTTTTATGGTCCTATGCTATGTATTTTCGCCCATAACGCGCAAGTATTTCCTAAAATGAAATTGTTTTCTAATATTCATTTTACTCCCCAATACTTTTCAAAATTCTAATTTATCCCTAGTTTTATTTTTAATTATTCTTGAATTTATAAAACCTACTTTTGATCATCTTTTTATTCTTGTAAATTCAGAGTAAATAGCAAGGAAAATAAGTATTGTTAAAAACTAAAACTAAGGATTTTAAGGGAAAAAAACTAATGGTATGTGTCTTTTTTATATATAAAGAAAATTAGCATACACAATCATTTAAATAATTGAATATATATACATATATATAAACCTCTGTTTTTATGCTGACTTTATGGAAGAAAAGAATTTGTTTTATAATAATGTCAAGATAAATAAATGAGGGAAAACTTATGCAAATGAAAACATGTTCAATGAAATAAAATTCTCTCTTCCATGTCTGTTCCTGCCGTGCACTTGCCTGGACTTTGATGATGCAAATATAAATTTTACAATTAAGAAACCCGCTTGCAGTATTCGGTATTATTATTGTTGATGATCTTTAGGGGCGTGCATAGGGCGTTGAGTAACAATAAATTTGCCTCTTGAATGATGTTGAAAATTCCCTTCGCCACTTATGATTATCTAAAAAAAATTATGAATTGTTTTAAAAAAAGTTTTGAAGAAAATCGGTATTTTAACATATGATCTATATTTTATAGTGTAAATTTATAGTTTTATATTATATAAAATTAGTTGAGAAACATACAAGAAAATCTAAATTTTTTAAAGGATTTAAAAAAAATAGTTTATTTTTTAATTTAATAATAATAATAACAAATATAAATTGAGCTAAATTCGAGCTAGCCATCCTAAATGGATGGAAAATAAGTCTAACTTAACTAAGTCAAGAAAAGCTAATTAGTAGCTTAACATATTTTTTTGTTTTTAAATGAGGGTTAATAGATAGAACCTAGCTTAACTATATAGGTCGGACTAAAACGAGTCCGTCCCACAATCCATATGTTTGTTGACCTAGCCTAATAGCCATGTTAATTATATGGCTTTTATTTTTGCATGCAAAACTATGGTTTTGCAAAAAAAAAAAAGATTATCTAGTGTAAAGGGGTGACTAGCTTGAAATGATTGGAAAGATTAATATGTTGTTGGTTGGCAATGAAGACATGGAAAAAAAGAAGAAAAAGAATTGATTGAGAGAGAAGAAAAAAATTAAAAGAAAAAAAGCTAGTTTTTTTTTCTAGCTTTGACCTTAGTTTTCTTAATGCTCAATTATGAAATTTAGCGTTACTAAAGAGAAACATGTTTTCTTTACTAGTATCAAATCTTAGTCGTTGATCCAAACTAGAAAAATCCTAGCAATTAGTTCAAAGTTGCTATCATAGCCTGGAAAAATTAACTGCTAAAAATTGATCAAGTTAGCTATTTTGGAATGTCGCTGCAGTGGCTCTAAGGACATTTAACTAGCGAAACCTCCTTTAAAGTAGTACAATGTTAAGTTGTTATGGTGATTTATGATTTGTTCAGTTTGTTTAAAAGATGAAGTAGTAAATGCACCTGAAAATAGTCACCGATCAACTTTTTTGGATGAAAAGGTAGGGGAAATGAATAGTAACCAGACAATACGTTTTTTGACCTTTTTTTTACTATTTGAAAACAGTGTCGTGTTGGATCTTAAATTAAAGGTTTTGGCCAAAGTTCAATTTGATTATTTAGCTTTTGATTTCTTTCAATGTCACCCCTAATTGATCTTAAATTTTTTATTTAATACAATTTTACCCCCGTTAAATTTCAATATTAGCCTCAAATCTCAATGCCTTCTTCATATTAGTTCTTAGTTTTAAATTTATATAATTTGATCTTTGATTGACCATTAAACTTTAATTTTTCTTTAATTTCACCTCTAATTTCAATAATTAGGTCCCTAAATTTTGGCTTTTTTTCAAAATGATCATTGGTTGTGAATTTTTTTCAATTTAACCCTTAATGAAATCTAAGACTTTGATTTTTTTGCACTTTTACCCTTGATTTAAACCAATTATTGTTGTAAAAAATAAATTTGATCTCCTAAAATTTCAATATTCTCAATCAAGCCCAAAATAGGTTCCTAAACTTAATTTTTCACCAATTAAACCCCTTATAAAATTAATTTGATCCATTTCTAATTAAATTCTTTAATTGGGTTCAAATTAATTCTTAAATATAATTAAACTTTAATTTGATCTATAATTAAATCAAATTGGCCTCTTAAAAATATAATTATGTCCTTAGGCTTAATTTTTATGCAAATTCATTTAAAAGTAATTTAATTTGACGTGGAATCTACATTGTTTTTTTAGTTTTTAGTATAATAAGATACAATTAAACTTTCAGTTTTGTTTAAAATTGTAGCTTAATTTTATGCATATCTAAAATCTTTTTTCGACCAACTTTTTTCACATTGTTAGTTTTTTATCATTATTTTTATTTATTTTAAAATAAAAAAGAATAAATTTTAAAAAATAACTCAAAAATGAGTCATAACAATTATTATTATTATTATTTCAGTCTCATACTATCATTATCATTTATCAAGTAAACAAGAAGAATTTATAAATTTCAATGATTAATTTAGATGCATGAGAATGTACTTGTCAACGGTTCAACATCATGAATGTTTCTTTTATATGGTATTCTTGAAACAATTTGTTTGTCAATTAATATAGTTTTTTAATGATATACTCTACGGATTAATCTAGCGCATTTGGAAAATTGTAATAAATTTGCTAGGGGTACTCAACTCAAAATTTAAATCTAAAAAACACCCATATCTTTTTTTTTTCAAATAAATAAACAAAGGAAATGATATTGTTTGCTTGCTAATTTTCTACCATCAAAGAGGTTGTAAAAAAAATTAAGCTAGGGTTTTTTTATCTAGAAATTCTTTTTTTAAAACATATTTTTATTTAAAAACACCTAATAAACATCTTTATCATGTCAATAAACTAATCTTTCAACTTAAAAACCCTTGAATTATTCCAAAAATACAAAATTAAAAGATAAAAAAAATTCTCTCAACCTAATCTATTTTTTCTTGGCAATATGAAGGTCTACAAACCACATGAAAAGAAATCATCTATTCCAATAAAACTTGTTAACACTAATACCATTATTTTGTATTATCACAATGTGGCTCACTAAAACCTTTCTCTTTCCTGCATCATTTTCCAGTGTGTTTTAGCTGTTTTTAATGAATTAAAGATTGGCAAGCATTTTCTTCATGTTTTATATCATGGTCCTCTCTCTTTTAAATTTATATTTCTACCACAATCTTAAGCTTTATATAATACGATTAGGTCATAAAATGATTCAATTAAAAAAGATTTTAAGCACAAAAGAAATACCTAGTAATTACACCATGAACTAAATTAAGATGGAGTTTTATTGTTTCTTTCACTTTTCATGTAGACCCATATGTATTGTTTAATTGATCCCTCTTTTATTTTTAATTATTCATTATGTGTGGAAAAGTACACTTAGTTTCCTTAATTGCTTTTTTTTTTCATTTTTTAACCCATTTATTTTGGGGGTTAAACTTTTAAATCATAAACATTATTTTTTTGACGACGTTTTGGTTGTTGGAATTTGAAAGCAGAAAAAAATCATTAAAAAATAAAATATAAAAATAAAAGATAACTAGTTGCATTTGAACGATATAAAAAAAGTTGATTTTAATATTAATGGGTTTTTTTTTTGTGAGAAAAGAGTTGTTGAGGAGTTTTTGAGCTTGCTAAAAAATTAGATTAGGATTAAGAAAACAAATTGGGCTTAACTTTATGTTTTTGAACTAATTTAAAAGTATTTTAAGATTAGAAATTAGTTTTTATAATATTTATTTGGTGTTTGATATGAAAATACATTCAAACTGGCTTTTTAGGTCCTAAAAGTCTAGCCCGACTTTCCAGTCAGTCATCGAATGGGCAAAAATAGAACTAGTAAGTGACTCATGGTTTATTTTATTTAAAAATAAATAAAAAGAAGGAAGACTTGTCGTTTGTCTTTTAACATAAAAAATAAAGACGACGTGTTTTAATTCACAATTATTTTTTTTATATTAAAATAACTGCACATTTATCGTTTTCCTCAAAATTTGATCCAAACTGTAATGAATAACAAGTCAAATAACTAGTTTTAATCATGCAGACCCTTCAGCGCGCCCAAAAAGAAAGGGAATCGTGACATTTTTCGTCTATAAGAATTTTGGTCGAATTTTCTGATCTATCGACAATAACTACATGTAATTCAGCTGCATAATTTTGTTGTTATTTCAACATGATGGAAAGCAAAGCATCAAGGGAAAGCTTTGACGCCTCGTAGTTTTTGTTGTGTAAACATATAATTCAATTATCTTTAGGGCACTTGCACAATCACACGTGATCTCCACTCCTGTATGGCTGTACGTAAAGTGTGGTTTGGAGTTAAGACGGAATGTTTGAACCTCAGCTTTGTCACTGGTGATATATTGTGCCTATCAAGCCAAGCCTTGATTGCTCTGTGCTCATACGTGAAACCATCAGCAGCAATGTATGGATCATCCATTAAGTCCTGCATTAAGCAAGATCCGTTCACGAAGAGAAACAAATGAGACCCGTATTATCACAGAGCACTTTTCATACTTGAATGTGTATGACTTCTTACCTGAAGAATTGGACAGAAGTAGTGGCTTGGTGCATAAATATTGCCTCTTTCCACCTCAACACTAGCAGCTGCGACATCAACAAGTCTTCTGAGAACCGGCAGAACTTCCGCATCAAGATCTGGTCTGTCCCTGCACCTGAGGCTAGAGCACTTCAGCGCAATTTTTGCCAGTTCCTCTGTCTCAGCAAGTGGCCAATCTTTAACTGACTTATCTAAAATGTCAGTAAATGAGCCATTCATGATAGCATTTTCAACAGTTAATATAAGTCCACCGGGAGGGCAAGCTGTTAACACTTGGAGAACTGTAACTCCAAAAGCATATAAATCCGATTTGGGTCGGACAGTCCCAGTTCTCTGATACTCAGGATCCATGTAGTTGAGAGTACCGGCAAGAATTGAATCTCGGTACTCCGTCATGTTGTCTGGCACAACATCTGAAATGAGTTTAGCCAGCCCAACATCTCCAATTTTGCTCACGTAGTTTCTGTCTAACAAGATATTACCCGGTTTAAGATCCCTATGGACAATAGGATCTGGCTTTGAGTTGTGCAAGAATGCAAGCCCACAAGCTACTTCAAAAACTATACGGAACCGAACATACCATGGAAGAGATTGTTTTCCATTTCGAAGGAAAATACTATCCTCCAGGCTTCCATTTTCCAAGTATTCATAGACCAGGCAACCATTATCAGGGCAGGCTCCAACTAGCAGAACCAGGTGTGGGTGGTGCAACTGCGTTAGAACTTCAACCTACAAAGAACCAGTGGAAAACAATGTTTATGCCATGATTGCAGCAACAATTTGAGACCTGGTGAAATATTCACCACTAGCAATAATTCACATTTTGGCATTTGATTGGAAGTGCCATGGCCATTGAAAGCAAAGACACCTAAAGATGTCTTCCCCTCCACAATTGTAGGGGGGAAATCTTAGAAAGTTCATCTAATATGGTCTTCATGACAAATTCATAAACGAAGTCTTTGTATAGGACCACAATTATGCAAATAATTTGGGATTGTGAGCAAAGTGAATATTTTGAATTCCTGTCCAAGTTCCTGAACAAATCTATAAAAGCAGCTATTCTTCAAAATGAATATTTTCCATTTCTGCAGCAGAAGCTAGCTACAAAAACTGTAATGGAAGAAGCCAGAAACCAATGGGGAAAACCAATTGAAATTGATTTCATAAAAACTATAATGTTACCTCTCTCAAGAACTCCTGTTTTTTGTTAACTGCATCAGGACAGAAAACCTTAACAGCTACTGGGGTATGATCAAGATTGCATTTGTAAACTTTTCCATAACTTCCTTCACCAATAACATTGCTGTCAGAGAAGAACCCTGTTGCTAGCTCTATTTCATCCTTAGTGTACCTTTTATACCTTCTGTCATTCAAGAGGACTGCATCTACAATTTTCTGTTTCTCTAAGGACTCATTGAGGGCATTACGTTCTGCTATCTGTCTTCCATTAGCTTCTTTAGCAAGCAAATCATTTGCTTCCTCAACCTCCTCTATGGCTTGCAAATACCTTGCTTTCTCTTCAGCAGCAATTCTCTTCAAAGTTTCTTCTCTTTCTAAGGCAGCGTTCACTTTATTTTCCTCCTCAAGACACTCCAAAGAAAGTAATTGGACCTAAAAAAAGAAATATTAACAGAGGTCCTGGAGATAAAGCTATAACTTCCTTTCAGAAGCCATTGCTCGCATTTTTCCTCCCCCACCACAGTTTTATTTAATTAGAAGAATTTGTGAGCATAAAATTCAGAATTCTAAAATTGACGCCATATGTATATTTACATAGAGTTTATTCTTGAATATCATCAAAGAAAAAAAAAATTACAGTGAAAGATTAACTTTCCTTTCCCTTCAATGCTTTTTCGTTCAAGTATCATGAAGGGGAAACAAAGAACAAGAAAATCCACCGCATATTAAAAAGTCAGTTATGTAGGAAGAAATATAAAGTTGCATGCAATGATCAGAATAACCTTGTTCTGAGTATAAACAAGCTCTTCACAAGCTCTTTTGTACATCATAAGGGTGTTTTGTAATTCTAGCTGTAGCTGTTCTACTTCAGCCTGCACATGATTGCAAAAGAAAGAAAAAATTAAATAAAAATGCTCGATCATGAACCTTTTCACTTGGATATATTTCTGCAAAGGAACATGTGACATTAATAAAGAAAGCAAATCACCTGGTCAGATTCTCTAGAAGCTAGGGAATTGCAGCTTCGCACATCCAGAGTCATTGACAGACCCATGTCCGGATCCAGTTGACTGAGGTTTGTCACTGACGATGATTCAAAGGTTCCTTCAACTTTGGAATCTAAAGAAGAAGAATAACGCTCAGAATATTTCTATTTACTCAGCAAAAGTACCTAATGACTAAAAGCACAGCTGTGACTTACCGATAGAGGCTGAGCTACTAGCTGATTTTGAGATGATTTTCTGTCTAGATACAACATGAACGTTACACGTTTCAGGAGCACACTTTAGCACGGTTGTGGGTACCCCTGGTCCCTTTAGCTTCCTAAGAGAAGGTGATGGGATTAACGGAAGCAGAGGTGACAGATTTGTTTATGATATAATTCAAATCAAACAGTAAAGTCTGGAAAAGAAATTGAAAGTTGACACAAACAATTATCATATACAAAACACAAGGTCAAGATATATAGTAAGGTTCATGAAATAACTGACAACATATATATATATATGCAGCAGCTAGATGCAATACAAAAACAAGAAAATAAACATACCTCAAAAGGCAATTTGAAGAACAAGACCCCAATACTAAACTATCAATCCCAGACTCACCCACGTATCTTAAAAGCCCAGATGCAGGATTGTCGTCTTCTATCACCACAGTTTCCACCTGCAAAGCATTACTATTCAGTACCCAAGAAAAAAAATCAAAAACAAAGAAAAAATCAAAACCCATTTCACCTTCTCCACTATACTTTTGCATAACTTCTTAAATGGTAAAAAGATATCATCTTCTAATTTCATTTTCATTTCATCTAAGTACAGTGCCACCACATTCTCGTCAAGTTCCTCAACTACTATACCATCTCCTCCACCTGTGATAACATCCAATTCAGTACAAACCAATACAGTACCTCAAGCTTTGATTTTTCTGTAACAACAAATGGAAATCATAAGAGATTCATTCTTACATGGACTGGGTATACAAGTGATCCGAGGCACGACGTGTACTAAAGTCAAACGCTTTGCCTTCGCCGATAAATTCTCCGCCGCCCATCGAACAGCCCGTCTGCTTCCTCTTCCTCCAACGCCATCGCTTCCCGTCACGGCGACCGCCACCACCGTCATGGAGAAATATTTTGTGCCTTTCGCATTCAAAGACTGGAGAGTTGACCAGACATCGCCGGGCTTTAATCAGAGTCTTTATTTATTTATCTTTCCTTTTCCTTTCGTGAAACGACAGAACAGAAATAAATATATACCACTTTATTCATTATTATTTTTTAAATTTATGTTTGAAAATTTTTATTTTTTAATATTAGTATATTAAAATATAATAAAATTATATATAAAAATTTAAAATTGAAAAAAAAACAAAAAAAAAACGTATGTTTGAACATATATAAATAGTATGTTTTTATATTTTCATGTTTTGATGTTTAATAAATAACAATTTTATAATATATAGGTTTAATTTTTTGTATAAGAAATTGAGAGATAAAAGGTTAAAATTCCCATTAAAAAGAAAGGGAATCCTTTTTTTTCATAAAAGCATATAAAAATTCTATTTAATCCCTCAAGTTTTTTTTTTCATATTTCATATAAAAATAATGATTTTGGTGTTTATTTGTTTATTTTTAAAAGGAGAATTCTATGAAGATGATTTCTATCTTTAATTATATATATAAAAAAACATATATCAAAACTTGTAAAAAAAAATATTTGACTTAATTATAAGCTTTTAAATTGATTATAATGTGCTTTTAGGTTATAAATGGGTTTTTAAAGGTACACATGATTACATTTTTTTGAGTTTTTATGTTTAAAAATATTAAAAATTAAGTTTTTAAAATTCAAGAATTTAAATTTTTATTTTCTAATAACTAGAAAGAGTTGTAAATGGATGAAACATTATCCACCTATCTATTCACCTGGTAAATAATTTTTTAAAAAAAGTCAGAAGGATTGTTTGGCCTTTCTTCTAATGCATCTTTAATTTTTTTTTCATTTTACAAATAATTTTTTTTAAAATAAATTTATAAAATGATATTTAAATAATTATAGATTATGATATTATTTTCAAAAAATATTAGAATTTCTTCTGGTAATATTGACATTTTTTTCTGAATAATTATATATAAACCTAATATATATAATTTTCCAAAATATTCAATGCAAATAAAATATCTATTTTATTATATAGTTTGATATATTTTTTCCTGAAATTTATTCTTATAATTTTTAATATATTAACATTAAAAGTATCAATACATGATTGTTTTTATTAAAATTTGTTATTATGATTATGATAAGGTTTTATTTTAAAAAATATTTCTCATATAAAAGATATGTTTTTGTTATAAAAAAAAATGAATGCATGAATAGAGAAAGAGATTTTGATTAAAGAGACATATTTTTTCTTTTTATTTCAAATCATTAAGATTTTATCAAAAAATTATTTTAATTGGATTTAATTTTATGCAATAAATCATATATCTAAAAATAAATAAATTTTTTATTAAAAAATACATTGATAATAAAATATGAATTTAGACTGCAAATTTATATATTTTTCTACATAATTTAAAAAATTAATTTTCTCATAAAAATATATTTTTATTTCCATATTATATAATAAATAAATTCAAAGAGTGTCACATGACATTAGACAAAATATTAGTTGTGCAATCTTCTATTTCTTGCAAGAAAGATCAGCTTCTCCTTTTAATCTTTAATTAGCATTAATAATTTTTTTTAATTTTTTTATTCATATATTTTTTAATAATTTTATTAAATGTATAATCAACTTTCCAATTCTCGATTAACTTTTTTATATATATATATATATATAATGGCAAAAAATACACTCCCAATATACTCTTCTCTTATATTAAAAAATAATTAAAATCTTACCCCTAGCATGAGTACTTATCTATTTAACCAAAAAAAATAAATTGTGAGGTTAAATTGTTATAGTTAAACTCACAAAATACTATATACTATAATTGTATTTTGTGTTTTTTATTTTTGTTTTTTTTATAAAACTTTTCTTTTTAATTTTACCATTCAACAACCCATTTTATTTTTTTTATTTAGTTTTTTTCTAGTTTTATTCTTCAATATTAAATTTGTTTGAAAAATATGCCTCCTTATTTTTTTTATTAGGTTATATATTAGTTTTATGGATTAATTTTTTTCTTCAATTTTAATATTCAACATTATATTTGTTAAAATTGGGGCTCTTTAATCTTTATCGATTTGTTTTTTATAAATTTATTTTAATTTTATAATTGATATTACATGTTTAACCGATTAACCTAAGTTGATTCTAGTTTTTTTTATTTCATCTTTTTAAATTGAGTTTGGTTGGAATTTGAACTTTATAAGTTTTTTTAATTTATTTTTTATAAAATTATCTTGATCTCATTACTCGAGTTGTAGGATTTACATGTTGATTTTATTTATTTTTTTCTTATATAATTGATTTTTTTATAATTTGGATTCATTTTTTTTGTCTTTTTATAAGGTTAATTAGATTTCATGACTCTGATATTGGGTTTTGCAGATTGACCTTTTTATAATTTGATACTTTATTAATTTTTTTTAATTTTACTCTCAAATAACTCAATTTTCTTTTTTTAAAAAAAATTTAGCACTCAAGATTAGTAATTTGAGAATTAAGCTTTTTAATTTTTTTTTGTGAAGTTTCATGGTCTCATGGATTTAATTTTTTTTTCAATTTTAATCTTTAATATTAGATTTGTTGGAAATAGATATTTATAATTTTTTACTTTTCTTTTTATAAATTTATCTCGATCTTATAACCCAAGGTGTAAATTTAATAGGTTAGACATAGTTGACTTGAGCTATTATTTCAATCATTTTTAAATGATTTATTTTTTAATTTTTTTTCTTCAACATGAGGATAGTTGAAAATTAAGCTTTTTATTTTTTTAATTTATTTTTATAAGGTTATTTCAATCTCATTACCTAGATCATGAGTTTGGCATCTTAACCTGGGTTTACTGGGATAATTTTTTTGTTATTTCTTTTAATTTTATGCTTCAGTATTTGATTAATTAGGAATTAAACTTCATAATTTATTTTTATTTATTTTCTATAGATTTATTACTACATCATAACTTCAATTATAAATTTGACAAAATAGCTATGGTCAATTCAATATTAGATCGTCTTAATATTTGAAAAATAATGTTATCTAATATGTTATTATATCAATATTTAAAAAGATGTTGTCCAATATCTATTATATTTTAATTTTATAATTAAAATATTTTTTTATTAAAAAAATATTAAAAACACTTGGTTTTTTTAATATTAAAGAAATTAATGCGTAGCACAGTAGAATTATCTAGTATATAACTAAAATTATACATCAACCTTTTTTATAAAATCAAAGTTATTAAATACATAACCTACATACATGCATTACAAAATCAAATATATATATATATATAAAAGACTTCTTTTCATCAACCCATAAAGGCAATTGTTTATTACTTACAAATAACAAAGACCAAAACAACAAGCCTAATGAAGGCAAGATTTCAAATCGTTTATTACTTCAAGATTTTAAAATTGGGATGTAGGGGCTTGAACTATAAATCATGCATCCCTCTTCTAATAAGGCCTGCTCCAACTTATTTTCTTATTGAAACAAAAAGTTAGATCATCGAATCCATCTTTTGACTTCTTAATGTAAGTGCAATAAAATTGAATTAATTAAAAAAAATCAAAGATTAAAATTAAAAAATAAAATTAAATCTAATTTAAATTTAAAATGTAAATTTTATTTAAACCAAACGGCATGTTTTATTTAAGACGATTGTTTTGTTAATGAAAAAAGAAAAAGAAAAGGAAATGATGTAATTTTGAAACCCGTTCTTCACTGTCTTCAACCTCCACCCAAAAGAAGCAAAAAATGGCATCCTTTCACACAGACCCCTCTTGTTAAACTAAACAGAAACGTACTATGCAGCCCCTCTGACCCATGAACGCCACATTAAACATGCCCCTTTGTAGCCTGCCATTGTACCTCAATATGAGGGGGGAAATTTGTCCTTCGGCAACCTTGTACCCGCTGCAAGGTAACCTGAAAAAACTGTCACGCCAGCTCTTGCTACTTTGTTTGGACATGGCAGCCGTGAAGGGAGGGACAAAAAAAAAACCAAAAAAAAAAAACTCCACTCTTCTCTCCCGTCACTTGTCAGCAGCTGTGTAACCCTTACTCACCAGCCATCATCAGCCACAGTGAGTAGATGCAAACCAGTATCTTCTTAGCAACCGCCAGAAACAACCAGCTACCTCTCATCAATCTCCTCTACACCGTGAACAGCAGCAGAGGATATGCTTTATCAGCAGCAACCAGCAGCTGATTCCACCGTGAGCAGAAGTAGAAGATTATCTTCATCCACAGAGCTTCGGTACCAATAAAGCTTCAATCGGTCCACCAGTAGCAACATCTTCAACTAGCAACAACAGCTTCATCAACTAACAGTCTACGAAGTTGCTAGCTGGCGAGTTGTTCTAGGAGAGAAGCATTTAAACAGTAAGATCTGCAGGTATAACTTTACTTCCATTTCTCTCATGTCTATTTTGCTTGATCTTTAGCCCGAGTATATGTTTTCCTTTGTGTGTGCAAAAAACAAACCCACTTTTATTAATACTTTCGTCCCATTCTTATATCTGTGTCCAATGATCCCTTGACAAAATTTAATCCTACCAATTTCTTTTTTTAAAATTTATGTAGTGGTCTAAAACCAGCTTCAGTGTATTTTAATAAATTTTATGAATTATAAAATTAATAATTATATAAATTTTTAATGATTTTAAAATTTATAAAACTTAAATTAATAATTTTAAAAAAATAAATTTAAAATTTAACTAATTAAATTACATCTCTTAAAATTTTAATAATATTATTTTTGAAACGTGAAGAAATGGAATTAATATGCATACCATGTTATTCTATAAAACTAACGGTGTGTTTAGGAACACAAATCAAACCATGTTCTCTAAATTTTAATTTAATTTTTGTATATTTTTAAATTATTTTAATATATTAATCTAAAAATAATTTTTAAATAAAAATATATTTTTAAATCATAGCTATTATTAAATTTTTAAATATTTTTTAACAATTCTTTAATTGTTTTAGTGTCCTTTATTTGTTTTTGAAGATGGGCTCAAAATAGTTTAAAATAGTCCAGTTTAATTTATAATAAAATAAAAAGTGAAAATTTTGGCCATCTCTTTTAAATAGTTAACCTATACCTTTCATTGTTGGATTGCTAACATACTGAAAAATGAATTTTGAGTTTCTCAACTTTGGGTCACATAAAACTAGTGTTGGGTTGTTTTTGTCTTTTTTGTAAATTTTCCATAAATATCTAATTTTTGAGTCCTCATGTTTAATTAGTAAGCGCATTAAAAGGAAAATTACAAGCTTTGTATTTTATTTAATACATTGCAAAACATGGTCTTAGTCTAATTTTAATAAAACAACAAGCAGCTTCCTTAGATAGGACATACTAGGGGTACTAACATGATAGGACGTACTAGGGGTACTAACACTTTCCCTTTATGCAACTAGTCCCTTGCCTTAGAATCTCTGAAAGACTAATTAGGTTTTCTAGTGACTATAATACTAGGTGGTGGCTTCCTTTGACATAAAAATAAAACTAAGAGACCCCAAAATGAATCGATGGTTGCTGCGACGCTGCGCTCCACCGCGAGGGTGCGACAAGAATACCAAGTATTTATTGCACCAAGTGTTATATAACATAAATCTAGATTAGTTATTTAACAAGCAAATTATTAAAGAGTGAACAAGATAACAAATACAAAACATGTTAGTAACAAACATTAAAGTCCATATTAAGTTTACACTATACTTATTCTTAGAGCATTAGTGTAACCTTTTCACCTTGATATAATAAACTTATCTAAATATAATGAAAGAAAGAAAAATAAATAAACAAAATAAGAACATAAATAAGATAAAAGTTAACTAAGTAAAGAAAATGAATTAAAAGGTATAAACTTGATATTAATAAAAGCAAAACTTAAGCATTATAAAAATACAAAGAGAGAAAGCAAGAGCATGATCTTGATCTGTAAACCAAAATGCCTAAATGCATGGTAAATGCCTCTTTTTATAGGCCAAAATTAGGAACTATTGATTTGATGACTGATTGATGAGTGGGTGGTCAGCTCTTGACTTGGTAACAATCCTTATATTCTTTTATCTATCCAAAACGTTATTGATAACGTCATAATTGAAATCACTAAAAAACATGAAAGTTGTAGAAAATTATCTTAGCTTTCCAGAAAAAAATAGAGGTTATTTAAACTTTTAGAACTTTAGATATGAGCCAAATACTGAACAGTGCGCGGGCTGTAGGACAGATTTAGATTTTTTTTATTGTTGATATAATTTGGATTTGAAAATAATCTTTTTAAATCTAGGGCTCTATATGAAAGTTGTAGGCCTATGTCTTACTTTTCTATTCATATAAAATATACCTAAATTCGAGATCTACAGCTCCAGATATGACTTAATTATCGAATAGTGTTCCGATTTAGACTGCACCAACATCTCTAAACTTGGCCATCTCTTTGTCCTTTCAATTTCTATTCTTAAATTCATCAATCAATCCTTTCATTTATGTGATAGACATGCATTTAAAATGAAAATTTACCATAAATTAAAGGTATCTTATATTATTAGATATGTTATTATAAAACATACTTTAGTTAAGGAGTTATTGATACTTCAAGTGTAAAATAATAATATAAAACCTTAATAAAAATGCACTTTTAAGTATTAATTAGGTAGATATCACATAACGCCCTTTTCCTAAATGTCAGTGAATACTTTAGAACATGTAATGGTAAAAGGAGTAGTCAAGGGCTCAAGAAATGTTAAGTGATCATGAGTACGTTCTTAAATGCTCATCTTGGATGATGCCTTGGTAGGAGATTGATGGCGATGTAGAGATTAAACTATTTGGAATTGTGGGTCTCTATCTAGTGACACATATTTCTTTTACTAGAATATAATTCTATATTGTCTATTTTACATTAAAAAGAGTTTTGTTAGAGAGAGAACATAAGCATTTTTAAAATAAACAATGATAGAGTCCACTAACAAAAGCCTTAATGGAAATTAGTTCAAGTAGATTTTTCACATCAAATATTTTCTTATTGAATCTTTAAAGATAAACTATAATGCTTTCATTTTCTTATTTGGTGATGGCAAAGAGGTTAACCATGCTCTTCTTTGCTAGAATGGTAATGCTGAAATAAGAGATGAGATTAATATTTAGATTATGAAGGCCAATGATAGAGTCAGGTCCAATGCTATAATAACACACACTATCATATCTTTTGTGTTATAAGTTATATAATGCTTTTGATTTTGGATATGCTCTCTAAAATTTGTAAGATCATTAAAATTATCTAAGGTGGCCTTCACACATACATATTATTTGGAGAGGTGAATGTGTAACACTCAATGATAAAGTAGAGATTCTCTTACTAGGGGGGAATGATGCTAATTCTTAAAAGGTTATGTAATCATTACTTTCATTATGTGTTTTGTTCTTTTTAATCAAGGAGCATGCAAGTGAGAGTTAGAAAAAGATTGGTAGAGATAATTATTCATATGGCTAAGATCTATGGAGGAGTGTTTTTCATTGCGAGAGTGGTTTTTTTAAAAAATTAGAGTATTGTGTACATTTTGCACGTCATTTTATTCCATTCCTTTATGGAAGTAAAGTTGTCTTTATGTATTTCATGCATATAATAGAGTTGTAAGTTGTATTTTTTATTGATGAAATAAAAATGTGTAAAGCTTTACTTATGTGGTTAGAGCAATATTATTGTGTATTTGTACTTGATAGATGAGTTGTTAAAAAGTTAGAGGAGTAAAACTTTCTATAGTAGGGAGATCAGTTGCTATTTTTTATCCTTGAGTTTCATCAATCATGGAAAAGTAAAATGGGTGAAAGATAAATGAACTAACTTTTATTGAACTTCCCATAAACACCATCACTAATGGAGTTATGAAAACAATTAAGAGAAAAAACAGGATTTTTATGGCTACTTCAAGGGTTAATGGAGTGATGGGTTGATCCTAATAGATAGGCATGGCCAGGTGGCTAAACATTTGCCTAAAAAAACAAATTCATCAAAGAATAAAGGACTCTTCAATGCTTAAATTAGTAAATACATAAAGATAAAATAATGTATAAAAAGAGAAAAATAAAATGAAGTTATAAAGGATGCATGTATAGGTATAACCTATATATGTATTGACTAGAAATTATATAGCCTAGCCATCACTTGTTATGAATGCTCTGACTTTTATATGGTTAGAACTTGTGTGGCTTGGTCTCTTATATATGCATGGTTAATGCTTCCATTTACCTAACTTTCTATGGTTATTTATAGTTCTTTAAGTTCAAAAATAGGGTCTAAGTTTTTATGGTGACTAGGTATATTTATACACACAAATCTTGAACTTTTTTAATATAGAAAAAGGTGTATTATATGTATTATTGGTAAAGAAACTAATGTGTTTATCAGTGTTATCTATAAGTATAGGAAAAAGGCATTAGCTAATCATAATGGTGTGGGGGTGGTATAGTGAAACCTTTGAGTTGTATCATGTTTGTCATTTGTAAATATATTGGTTATTTATCTATAGAGAGTAGGCATAAAAGATATGTCACCATGCCCAGTGTTATCTATATAAAAAATATTGTGTGTGGTTATAAAAATAATATATGCATGAAAAGTTGGTGTGCATGACTCCTACTATAAACCTTTTTTTTTAGTAAAATATGAAAACTTAATTTTAGAAATAAAATAGGTCAAATTGAATTAAGAAAAATTTCAAAAGTAAAATAATGCATAAAAATTCAAATTTTTAAGTATAAAATCACTGACTATGTAGTCTTATAATATTAAACATATCTCTTGATCTTATTATTGGACCAGACTAAAATTTTACAAGAAATCTCGAGATGTATTTTTCTGTCTTGAGTTAAAATTTCAGGTAAATATAAGTTCAAAACGACCTTGCAAGATAGTATTAACCGGGTAAACTATAACAAGTGAATAAGTTAAGGATTAAGTAAGGGTAAAAGGACAAAATAATTACCCTCTCAGCCTTTTCTTAGGGCCATTAATAGCAGATTAGAAAAGAAAAATTTAGTCCTTCTCGTCTTCTCACTTTAGACCAATTATATGTCTATTTAGATAGATTAAAGGGAGATTGTATGTGCAGAAGAAAACAAACATAACACAAATGATTTTAAGCTAGAGGGTGATGATTTGGATAGTAGGAGAGTAGTAAAAGAAGCAAGAAAATCTCAAGGAGGAAGAAGAAGAAATTATATAAAGAACCTTTAAATTGAATTCAAATTCATTTGTTAAGATGGTTTTTGTTATTTAATTTAAGTTATTAGTTGTAATTAATGGAAGAGCTTAAAACCCTTAAAATTTTTAATTTTAGAGTTTTCAAGGGGTGTTTAGAAAATGAGGATTTTAAAGGGAATGAGTTAGATCAATGACACGACAAAGAGATTGATGTCTTCTTCCAAGTGCAGGAGTGTCGAAGTAATAAGTAACCCGGCAAGACCGGGGTCGAACCACAAGGAGGTTATTGTACAAATTATAAATAACAACAACAACAATAATAACAATAATAATAATAATAATAATAATAATAATAATAAAGAAAGAGAAGAAGATGATGAGAACTTGGAGATAGAGTATTAAAGTAAAGATTAAACAATGATAATAATAAATGTCAAGGTTAGAGGTTCCACTAATGGTATTTCAAACAAGTATAGTATAAACTCTTATTGTTCAATTGGAAACCAAACATAAAGGAGGTTCCAATCAGATTATAGATTGTTAATATGATTACATTAGTCATCTTATTCAATTAATGCTAATACTTGTAAATTTCGTCAAGCATTCATGATTATAACTTATGTTAACAACAAATCAAGTTCC